>VDFB02000017.1:418183731-418264862 GCA_007258455.2 Sequoia sempervirens
GGGCATCAGAGTCAAGCAGGCATCTTTAGATTTGCATCGGACTCCAGGTTCCTCTCGTAGTCTTCTTCTCGTACCCTTTCCTTTACCTATTTGCTTCTGAAAAGAAAAATATATTTTTATTAAAAATGATTTTGGGAATATAGAAAACTATTGTTTGAAAACTAGTGCAAAATATTAGACTTGAAATTTTAAAGAAGGAAGAAAACTATAGAACTGTCTCCAATCTGTCAAATCATAAACCCCAATCTTTTGAAACATTCAATCTATCAATGATAGGATTGTAGAAAAGATGATTTAGTTATTGAAGAAAAATAAAAAAATAAAAATTATTTAGAATAATTTTTGTGAATATAGAAAACCTTCATTTGAAAATTTAATGATTCTTGGTAAACAAACCAATAGGAAAAGACCAATTTTTGTGTTTAAATAAATTTGAAATTTGATTTTTGTGATTATCTTTAATCTAAAGCTTGAATATGTGATGAATCTGTATTTAATACAGAAAATTAAATTATCTGTGTTTATATAGTTTTATATATATATAACTGTATCTCTATTCATTTAAAGTATATATATATAATATGTATATATATATATACAGAGAAATTTCATGTATATATACATATACATATATATATCTACCTTCCATTCATTTTTCTTGAAATCGTCCGTTTAAAGTATTTATATTTTTTTTAAGAAAACGAAAGTCGAAATTCTTGGAATCCGTTATTGTACCCATGCGCAGTAAGTATTTCGTTCCGGGTTCATATAAAAATAAAAAAATAAAAAAAATAAAAAAATTAAATAATAAAAATATATATATATTTTGTTTTGGGCTCGGTGGAAGGACGGCCGAAGCCGTACCTTCCCCGTCCCCTCACTGCCGCGGCAGTACTGCCGCAGTAGTCTCAATGACTACTACGCAGCAGTCATTAAGACTGCTGCGGGCAGTACCGGCCGTCGGCCAGCATTGGTGCGGCAGGGTATTAAATTTAAACTTTGTTTTTTTTTATATGATATATTTATTTGTTATTATATGGTGTAATTTAATTTGGTCAAATATATTAATTATAATTATTTAATTTAATTTATTAAATATAATATTATAATTTAGTTTAAAAAAATAAATATATATAATTATAATTATTTGATTTAATATTATTGGTTTAAAAATAGATATATATACATATAATTTTTGTATATATATAATTGAAATGTTGAATAATGTGTGATATGGGAATTTGTATATTTATATAAGGCATTATTTTATTAATTGTTTTGGTTGAACAAATATTTTTTTTAACATGAATTAGCCTGTAGTTGTGATTGTGAATTCTTTTGAGACAATCGTATTTAATTACTTAATTGGGATTAGAATCAAACTTAATGGTGCAACTTTGCAAAATATTATGTGAGTTTACTTTTATGTAATGTTTTCTTGTCGCTTAGTGATGTCTTTGTGGGAACCCGTTGTTGATTTTGTAACCTTACCCCAGAGGCTTGTTATTTTATAATGTCATCTTCGCCTTGGTAGGCTTTGAAGTTTTGGTTCTATGAGAGGAAGGGTTGAACAGTTTGGTTGAGATTTTTGATTTTGAGCAATTGCGAGATGGTTAATACCTCGTGTATCTGAGTTTTGGTTTTATGATTTATATGTGTTAGTTCAACCCTTGCCTGCTTTGAGATATGTTAGGGGTTATAGGGAGAGTGGCTCTTCGTGGGCGCCGGCGCCTCGGGTAAGAGGAAGTGCCAGGGGAACCCACGTAAGAGTAGTTAAACAAGTGATAACCTAAAAATAGAATTTAGGGGGATGGGTAGTAAAACATTAACAAGATAATGATGAAGCCTCATCCACCTGTTAGTGCTAGCACAGACTAAAGGGGACCGAGAAGGCCGTAGTTGGCAAGGTCGTTGCCTTGTCATCATGAAAGGTTAACGACTCTGCATGAGTAACCCTATGGAGCGGCGCCTTGAGATAGGCTGTCAGGAGAACCATAGATGGAAGCGGCACCTTAACTTGGTTGTCTGGAGAATCCATGTAGAGATGGAGGTGGCACCTTGTGATAGGTTGTCTGGAGAATCCATGTGAAACCATGTGATGACACTCTCCACTTGACATCCTTGTTGTTCTTGTTTCTTGTTGCCTCTGGATATTGTTATTTTTATGTTCTGATTTTAGGGCTAGGGAATCCATAGGTGGGTGTCAGCGCCTCAATTGGAGGAAGGGCCAGGGGATCCCATGAGAGTTATGCGATGACCCTCCCTACTTGACACCCATCTGACTTGTTTCTTGTTGCTTATGGAATGGTGTATTGAATGGTTGATTCAGAGTTCTTATGGAATCATATTCTTTTTATTGGTTCTGATTTATTTGGAAATGTATTTTGGGTGTTGGTTCGGCACTTTTGGATGTTATCTCTTTGTGATGTTTCTTTGAATTCTTGTGAATTGATTCAGGATTGTTAATTGATAGTACTTCATGTTATTGCGATGAGTTCTTGGTTTTAACTTGTTATGTGATTTGAGTACGTCGATGGTTGTGCATTGCATACTTGGGTTGTTCTTGTTTTGTATCATGTTGTTGTTGAGTCGGTTGACATTCATGGTCGGGTTCACTTCCTCGTCACCTCTGAGCACGGGGGGTGAGTTACTTGTAATTCACATGGTTGGGTGGAACGTGCTCCGCACCCGTTGGGTTTCCCATCAGCGTCTTGTCTTCTCAGCTTTCCGCAGTGGAGTTGTACCAGTGATCAGTTGTACTTCATATTTCTTTATACTTGCATCAATCCCCATGTTGGGAAATTCTATGTAATTCAATTATCAAAGAAAATTGTAATGTAATATTATATCAATGATGTAATAGTTAGGCTCTTTTGTACTCTATTAAGAGATTTATCAGGGACGTAATTATGCGATGGTTATTATACTCGCATCATGGTTATGGGATGTATCTTTGTTTATGGTTATTGTAAAAGTATATAGTTATGTTGTAATCTTTATTTTTGATTTGTGTTTAGTGTTGTGATGTAACCTCACGTGCCCCAGAGAACCAAGTGTATTAATGCTATGTGTTATGCTATGTGGTTATGGTTAATGTCATTGCATGTTTAATTTAATTGTTTTAAAAAAAAAATTATTTGCATTATGTGTGTGTTCTCTGGGGTTTGCACGACGGGCGTTACACCAGTTGGGTTTGTCAAGTCTCCTCCATTTTCATCCTTAACCTGAGCTTCAAAGCGTAAAAAATTGGACTTTCAAAGTTCCTGAGGGGGAGAATGAGGGCAAAGGGGGGTTCGCTCAAGAACCCAGGTTCAAGAAAACCCCCTTCCCAAAAGGAGTTTTCAATTTTTTTGTCCATGCATGCATTTATTGGGTTTGCTTGAACCCTAGTTCAAGTGAACCCTTTTTTGGCTCGTTCGAACCCCCAAAATCAAAATTTTTGCCATAGAGTCATTTTTAACAAGTTTTCCTTCCTCATTCGAATTGTAAACCACTTTTGTGGGTTTACCCCATTATAACTATGAGGAAAAAAGTCATGAATATTTAAATTCTATCACTTACATGCTATTAAGACAGATGCTCATGAAACATTAAAACACAATTTTTTTCATGATCTAAATTATATAGATGTCCAACTTGATGAATGTGTGTTATTCTCTTTTCCTTTTGCTTTTTTTTCTTTCAAAAATATTTTTTTATCTCTCTTAGAGTTGACATTTCAAGGGAAGGAGAACAAAGTTGACCCAAATACAAGGGAAAGTTTCATCCATAGAGAATGGATGGTTAGATACCAAGTGAAAAAAGTGGGAAAGCTCTTTTTTTTCTTCAAGATTCAGTAAACTTGGGAGTGTGTTCCCCTAATGTATCTAAACAAGCTAAAGAATAATGCAAATTATAACTTAGGCCCAAACAACCATGCCCCATGGTTGCCACAAAAGACATATGAGACCTCATATAAAGTAGATTATTACAAGTTTGCATGTCATAAATTATTATTAATTTTTTTTATTAGCAACACTCATTAATGAAAACATTTGAAATGCACACACTCTTTAATAATAGACAAAAGAGGGCATGGGCTATTACCATACATAAATATCAAGGACTAACCCTTAAAAAAACAACAATTGATATTGGTAAAGTCGAAAGGCAAGGATTAACTTTTACAACTCTATCTAGAGTCAAATCGATAAAGGATCTTTGAATAGAACCACCATTTTCCTTCGATTGCTATTCCTTGAATGAAATCTAGTCCATATACCATTATTAGAAAAAGGGAGGAATCTCAGCTATGCCATCTCCCATTATAATGACTTCAGGTACACAATTGTTAATTCAACCTTCTATACTGAGAATTTTACTATATTCTTTGTTGTCATATTAATTTCAAATGATTTACCCAAAAAATAACCACTGAAATAGTATATTCACTATTTCCATGATGTACAGGTTCATGCTTCACATTCGTTCATTTCTACATTGAGCAATTTTCCCATTTTATTATCCATCATTTAGATCCTCTAGTAATTCACATATACTTCCTTCATACCTAATATCTTTTTACATAACACCAATCATACATTTTATAATATACATTGTTTAATTTTGTTTTTCAATGTGTAGGCACAAAATAACTGCAACATATAATTTTTTCAGGCTCCTATTCTACAAGCAAAGTTGATCGGTAAGTGTTGCAATTAAAATGAGATTCAATCCTTCATTCGATGCTAATGTAGTACGATTAGGAGATTCCATTTTTTTTCTTCTTTGTAGGTGAATTGAGTGATGGGTAGGTTTATTGATTAACTTGCTTTGTTTATTGTCGATTTCTCCACTACATTTTCTTTCGGTTGTCATCGATGGTCGATGGAATTATCCTGATATTGATAAACAGTTGACAGTCCAACTATTAAGAAAGTTCATATCTCTCACAAAAACCTAGATAAATATTATCTCCACATTGCATGATCTCCTAATGCCCTGAATTTTCTTGCTTCTATTGGCTTTTCATCCTATTCAAGAGACACTGTCGAGAACTCCAACCTAATGTTGCAATGACTTCATCGCAAGCTTCATTAATGCAATCTGAAGAACCATTCCTATGACTTCAAAGAATTTGTGATAGTGACCTACACTTGAATACATGTAATACAAATCCTTTTAAACTATTGTTGGCAATTATGTTATATTGCATTAAAAAAAGATATTCAATATAAAAAACACCTTACCATTTTAAATTATATATATTATTCTATCGACGTATTCCTTGCACCTCCTCTTGATACTTGAGTGCTAGTTTTTATAACAAAATGACTATACATATATTATTTGATAACTCTAAATATATTTTGAGTGAAGAATAGCAACTTCCTCAAACTATCAGTCCCCTCTTTATAAAGAATTTTTAGTATGCTCTTAATTATATTCATTTCTCCAACAAAAAGAAAAATAATGAGGATGAAAGGGACTGATTTACCTATGGAACCAACATCTACAAAAGTTTCGAAAAAAATGGAGACCAGAAGAGATCTAGAGGAAGAAGCTAACGAGAAATAGCTTCAACACCCTAGTGAAGAGAATATAAATTTAGTAATTAATCTGTGAATCCTGAATAAACATGGAGAAGTGAATATAAGAAAATAATAATCGATGCTCTATCATGATTCATAAGGGGAATTATCCCCCACAATGAAACGAACCATTTACATAATTCGCTAAGAGATCGGACCATCATGATATATCATGCAAAAGGATCCATCGTTGAGCAATGCAAATTACAATTGATAAAATTGCATAATAAAAATGGACAAAATCTTAAAAACAATATTTCCACGTCAGAATATGCAGCCAAGAAACCCATTGTGTTTGGCAGCTGTTGATCATGTCCTTTGATTTTTAGAGGCAAAGCGCAGAATAATATAAAAGAAGATCCTGTAAATGACTGCCCAGCCAAGAAGATAGGCCAGGCTTATCCACTTGTCCATTTTATCTGTACTGATGGACAAATTTGTTAAAATTTGGGGGCCATGCAAGGCGCATGCCTTATCATTGAAGACGTAGCATACACTTCTTGAATACTCGTTCATGATCATGCCTTCGTAGGAATACTTAATTGTAGAAATATAGTAGAGCCATTTCCAGTATATTGGAATACTTCCTCCTGGAATGAAGAAGCCACAGAAGAGAAAGAATATGGCAGTGAAAGCAATGACTGCAGCATAGCCCATGATATAATTCGGCACCACCGAGCTCACGAACACAACGAAGGAGTTGGTGGTTATGAGAGAGACGAAGAGGACCAGCACAAAGTAGTAGAAGTCTCCGCGCAGATTCAGCGCAAACCACACTATGAGGACATATGTCACAGCCTGAGATGAAAACACCCACTTTCATTACTTAGAAATTTTGGAATTCTTAAATTCAAATGTAAATTTGGGTTAAGTGGACTCTTTTCTTACTACTCATTATAAAAGATATTAATTTGTATGTTAGAGTATTGTATAAAAAAACAAAAAATACTTCATTATTGAATCATTTAGTTGGCGTGAATATCATTTATCATCTTGAGAGATCTATTATATATTGTGTTATCTTTAGAATATAGTTAGTTACATGAGACTAGGAATATTGCATGAATGTTTGGCATGTCTTTCATTTTATCAAAACTGTTAAAATTGGATCAAGAGGTTTGACATAAGAAAAAATAACTACTTAGTGAATTCCCTCAACATTGCTTATTTTCAAGATATTTATTGTAGACAACAAGCTGAATAGGGTTCTAACATCATAAGTACAAAAATCATTTTCGTGTGTTAAAGTTTGAATATGTAGATATGGTTTAGATTCATAGATATGGAATTCATTTTTGTAGGCACATAACCTACCTAGACCAAGACGTAATGATTTAAGCAATTTGATGTTGATCAATTAATGAAATTTGGTGCTTTGAATATGACACTTGTCATTGCCAAATTAACATGAGATCTTGAGCTAAGCATCTTGATCTTGTTTTATTAATAATCATGAATATTTATGAACATATTTATCAATTGACTAGTGTAGGTAATAGACAAATTAAATGCATTTTTTTTTTGACATGTTTTCATTTGAAAGGTTATCATAGAAATTTAATTCTATGATATTGATTGAGTTGAGTTAAAAACAAGGGTAAGTTATGAATGCTAAATTTAATGTTTTGATATTTCATAGTTTATTTTGGAAAGTATTGTCCTTCACCTCCTCATTTATAATCCTTGTGAAGTGAGTTATCTTTAAGTTTCAACATGTGATACTCCTTTAAGTGCCATGTTCATAGTAATTTTTCCTTATCTTATCTTGCCTTCATAACATAGGAATGTCATGTGGAGATACATTCTATTTATCATTTTATGTATTCTTTTATCTATTTTCTTTCTTGCATGGTTGCCTGCACATCTCTTCTACACAATACCAATATTAAATATAGATTCATATGTGTTTATGACACTTGTGTACACGTGTTGTTATTTATTTGATACATTATTTCAAAACAATTGATTATATATTAAAAAATATATTTATGATAAATTATGAATATTATGCATGTTCTTTAATTTATTTGTGATCAAACTCAATAATAGATTTAATCCTTCACTTCACTTCACCACACCTTTATATAATTTTAACTTGATAAAATATTTCCTTTTTAAACCTAATTATCTACCATGTAAAAAAAATTCTTACACCTAAGAACATTATTTCATCTATTGCCACTTGGTTTCCTTTATTTATAATGAAATAAAAAGGAACCTAGGGGTTTTTATGTTGTTATTTGATCTTACCACTTGTGCTTGGTGCTCATCACTTTGAACTTATCCATAGATAAACAGCCATTGCATTTTTCCTAGTAACTGTCTTTAAACATGGTTGAATGTAGTATTCTACCGATTGTATTTGACTTAAGTAGTCAAACACATGATTAATGTAATTGGAATTACTTGGAATAGATGTGAGAAAGTAATTCATATTGCTCAAAATGGTGAGCGCAGATGTTTTTGAGAAAAATCCTATGTGGATGAGTTTTTCATTCCATAATCAAATAATTATGGATATCCTTCAATCTCCTACAACATGCAAAACACCCGCATATAATGTATTCTATTTTTAGCTCAGTTATGTATTAAAATTGATAGTTAAAGTTATTTTCCTTCTTATGCTTTTGCTCACAATTAGCATATACATAAAAAGTTAAAAAGAAACTACTTTTTCATCAATCAAATAAAATACGCCACTTAGATCCTATGTTTATATCATAACAGGGTAGGGTATAGAGATTACAAGAAATGGTTTACATGAAAATTAGCTTGGTGCCACCAATGCATATGCTACTACATGATGGTGAGATCCCTACATGGTGAGGTTCAAGTCGAGATGTAGTAGATATCAATGAGATGAATTCCAAGTATGCATCAATCTTTGGTCACCTTAGGGATGATCTAGGCTATTAGGATGATATATTTTCCTAGAGAACACAAATTATTCTCATAAATGAAATAATAATTTGAATAGGGAACATCTAAGTTAAATTTATAGAGGTATGTGTTACTATGGAATGATTAGAATGTGTTGCTACTCAAATGTATCAAATAGAAAATAATATGGCTTTTAGAATGACCATATAAATTATATGAACACTACGAGACACCAACCTCATGTGAACACTATATGCTACTCCTTTAACTCCTCATTTAGTTATATAAGGCCATAGTATGTGAACCATATCCATTATAAAGAATGAATAAAACAACATTGAAGAATAGCCACTTGCACCTCCTAGATGATGTTTCTGTCATGATCTCTATGAAAAAATAACACATATTAATAACCACTTTCTCCATTAACCACTAGTGCACCTCTTAATCCTTTTATAATGGTGTGTAAGAATCTAATCTATTTCCTCTCACTAAGACATGTGGATAATACCTAATGCATCCTCCACATTCAATGACATATCACCTAAAAGGAGGTGAAATATGATGGTATTTAGGTCATATTTCTCAAGAAGCATAGTGAGCAAGTGTGTGTTAAAGTGAATGTTGGTAGTGCGACCATTGATCTAAAACCTATGACCTTTAAGATTGCTAAATTTGAATTATTATTGATTGGTATTGCATTTAAAATCTAACCATTTATTTATTTTTTAGGGCTCTTACAAGCCAATCTTTCTTTCAATTGCTTTAGCTCAAGATTATCACATGAACTGATATAGCAAAACTAATAGTTACTAAGTTTCCTTTTGTTGTGTAGAATAAAACTCATAATGACTAGTTCTATTATAATTTTCTTTCCTATACAAAGATGCTAATGTGGGAATTTACAAATATTTATAAATACCTTAGGACATGTTGATTTTACCATCAACATCATATTTCTTTATTATATACACATAATCAATATTTATTATTAAGAACTTTTAACGAGAATTTTATTTTTATTAGATATATAAGATCTTTAATGTTTGACGGGTTTAAATTTCTATCTTAAAACACAATTCTGAATAAAATGTGAGTATTTTGATAAGATCTTATATACAAGTTGAAATGAGGTTTATTCAGCTATTCTAAAAAATACTCTATCAAATGAATTAGCACACATTTATATGTCATATTCATCACGACATCAAATAATAATCATGACAATGACAAGTAAGAGTAAACACTATATTGCATTTGACCAAAGCAACCCTAAAAATGTAAATAAAAATCCAACTCCAAATAATCATATATAATTATAGTGAATCTATGTGCATAATATGTGAACTTAAGAAAAATTCAAAAATGAAAATTGAAAGCATAAATTTTTACCGCACCTGGATGAATAAGAAAGGCAGATAAGTTATGAGGCCTGATATGGCATATGAGGAGGCTCTATATGCGCTGTGTGAGGTCTCCCTTATGAATATGAAGCGCTCTTGTATAAAGGCTGGAACTGCATCAATAGAAGAGAAGAAGAAGAGACAAACCGTGGATATGAAAAAAGAGAGTACATTGGTCATGCCTTGGACGTCTTCTTTTGGCTTTAAAAACATGGTGGCCATCATAAACCCCATCACTGTCAACACTACTTGTCTTGACAAAAACAATTCTGGTGTTCTCTTGATGTTTTCAAAGTTGCGCTTTGTCAAAATTAAGACTTCTTTTGCAAAGGAATTTGGGAACTTTGGGCCCAATCTAGAAGCTTGCATTTTAGAGGATTTCTTGTAGAAATAATCAGACTCCTGAACAATGTAATCATTACTCTGAGGAGTTGATCCATCTGAAGATATGACTTCTATAGATTCCACGTAACTTGGTGACATGCCACTGCATTATATATTAAAATCAATCATCAATATAATAAACTTATTAAAATGTAAATTTAATAAAATAAGATAAATAACAAATAAACTTGGTGACATGACCTAAGTGGCTCTAGAAATTAAAAAATGCCTCTAAAGATGGAGATGTTTGATTTAGTGAATTTTATTTGTGGAATTCTTATAAAGAGCATAAAAATAAATCTACAGATATTTTAGGAATTCTATATTGCTTAAGAAATAATTTATCATATTCATTTATCTACCTTTTCACAGGGGTGAAATTGAAGGGCTCCTCTAGGCCAGCTCCTCTGGTCCCTCGACCCTTCTTCCCTCTCGGTGTCCGAATGCTACGGTCGAAATGGTGTGATGCCGGCATTTCCACTGAGATAGATTGCTCACACTGCATCTGCCGCACGCTTGGGCTTCGCAGCTGCATCATTCCTGCACTCTCAATGCCCATTCCTCTCGACACCTGTCATATCACAATCTCCATTACAATACAACTTCTCATCTGGTCATTACTTACGCCAATTGATACAAGTTTTCAAAATGAAGAAATTTCTAATTACTCATTCAGACGGGCAGAAATCGAGGTACCGAATAAGCAGAAACGAGCGATATGTCGATGTCAGCAGTGAGCGATGGAGGCCTAACTTTGGTGGCGTAGTATTCTGCGAGCGCAGAGACAGTGAGGGTGGAGCGATCATATTCTTGGATTACGTCTAGCAAACACTCGATACTGTTCTCGCCCTTTGGCACCTTGCGTCCCATGTTGGACAAGTGAACTCCCACATCCTTAGGAGATCCTTGATATATCAGTTGCCCCCTGCACAGTGCACACCATTATGCTATTCCATGTCAGTTCTATGGGGCTTTGGCAAAAACTCAGTGTAATTGGAGGGGAGGGGAGTGTGGGTGCCTTGCGAGAATGATGAGGTTGTCGAGGAGGGAGAGAATGCGGTGGGAGGGCTGGTGGATGGTCAGGATCACCACGCTGCCGGCCATGGCGACGTCGTGAACTTTGTCAATAACGCTGTGAGCGCTGGAGGAGTCGAGACCAGAGGTGGGCTCGTCCAAAAACAGAAGCGCCGGCCCGTGAATCATGTCGACTCCGATCGAAACTCGCCGCCTTTCGCCGCCGGATACTCCTCGTACTTCCTCGTTCCCTATGTACGTGTTTCGAGCATTCTGCCAACCGTAGAAACAGTTATGATATCATGTTTCTACAATTCATATTGATTATTGTGAGATGATTTCGATTGTGTAAAAGATTTTGTGTCAACGTCAAGGATCATCATCAGAATAGCTGAGAGTTCAAAGAGAAAAAATTCTTCAGCGTGAAGAATTTATCCTTTTTGAACTCTCACCTATCCTGATGAACTCTCAGCTATCTTAATGATGGATAAGAGTGTGATCTAAAATGTTGATGCAAAATTTTTTATACAATCAATCCAGAAATCATCTCACAATTAGACAAAAATGTACGTTTATTTAAAAATTATATGGAATTTTTTTATGAGAGGTATTGAATTGGGTATGTACCGTTAAGCCAAGCTGGTCTATGAGCTTTTCAACTCTGGTTTCCTTCTCCCGAAAGCTTACACTTTGTCCAAGCCTGAATTCGGCCGCGTACATTAAAGTCTCGTAGACTGTAAGCATGGGAAAGAGCCTGTCATCCTGCATGACATAAGCAGAGGTTCTCTTAATGAAGCTTGGGCTGATCTCCTGCCCGTCCATGGCCACCGTTCCATGCAAACTCCCGCTAGCTATCCGCCCAGCAAGGCCGTCCAGAAAAGTAGATTTGCCGGCACCGCTAGGCCCCATGACGGCAGTTATTGAGCCCTTGGGCGCATGGCCTGTAATTTTATGAAGCAGGTCTATTTCTTCCGCCACCCATTTTCCCCCAACCTTTTGTTTCTTTATCACAGTATACGTTAGGTCCCTGAATTCTAAGCCCCCAGTCACCTGCTTCCTTGGCTTGGAAACGACATAATTGGGCTTGGCAGGGCCGGGATAAATTGCCCCATGGTGGAGGCCTTTCTGGGTATTGAGGGGCTTGCCTGATTCCTTGGTCCTCATCTTCTTCAGCCAAATGATTTCACAGAGAAAACTCAAAAAATGCTGTGTTCCTATCAAAGGCTTGAAGAAGACGGTCCCCTCGGCATTCATCTCTACTTGTTAGATTTATGCTCCATGTGGGGACAAATTTTGACAGCTTATCACAGGCGGTATGAACAGGGAACTTCAAGACCTAAGCAATTATTTGTAATCCTCTATATGATTGTGGATTTAATCAATGTGGGAAGAGAGAAACCCAAGAGAGAGAATGGATTTGTCAGTTGTTTTTCTTGTGCTGCGGTAAACAGGTATGATCAAGTTTTGAAATCGTACGATGGGGAGAAAAGCACACTTTTAACGGCATAGTGAACTGTGAAGTTTGTCTTGAGTTTGTGGTTTGATTTTTGTAACGATTTGAGAGAATCTCGAGATGTCCATGGCGATTTTGTTGTATGCTTTTATCGTATTGACTGGTTTTTAGGATGTTAGATATTCCGATAGGAGGGGCGACAGCTTTCGGAATCTATTGTTCAGGAAAGTGGTGTTGCCTAGGAAGTTTGTTCTTTAGAGTTTGGATTTACTTCGGTTTTTTTTTTATGTTTTTGGTCTTGAGAGTGTTATTTTTTAAATGCTTTCAAATTGTAGTATTTTAGTAATTAATGTTTTTTATAAAGGGAAAAATGGGTTTTACAAGGACCTGAAACCACCAAGTTTATAATAAAAGAGGGAGGACAAAAAGTTCAGCAGAGAAAATAGGTCGCACAAAAGGATAAAACCAGAAAAAACAACAACAAACCACAAAAGACCAGGAAGGTCAATCAAAAAACCAGTCGAAGCGCAACAAAAGAGTAGCCGTAACTAACTCAGAGTCTTAAGAACAGACTCCGTCTCAGCCTCCAGGTCCTGCATGTCCTGAACACCCTTCTTAAAAGTCTGGATCATCTGCAATGTGGGAGGAGCCTTCCTTTTCAGATTCGCCCTGGTTCTCTTTGAAATTCCAAATCAACCACCAAGGACCCCTGTTGTGTTTTGTCCAATTTCTCAGTCATAGCGTTGATAATGATGGCATTATGTCTTGCCATCCTATTGTTCTGATAAGCTATTATCTTTATAGTGTTTTTCATTTTTTCCAAATCAATTTCAATTCTTCTGGCCTTGCCCGCATTGTCCTGTTTTTTTACTGGCATTGTAATCTTTACGCTTTGCCTCCTTACATAATGCAGTGACCTTAGCTCCCATTTCTTCCAGTTTACTTTGAAGGGTCCAATTTTTTATTTTCGGCTCATTGATTTCATGAAAAACCCATTTTGAGTTTCTGAATTGGTCCACCACATTTTTCCTAGCAGTACCCATGAAATCAATAGAGGGATCCCTATCAAGATTAAAGCAACTTTTAGCTGGGTTGGGGGCTCAAGGGGATCCCAATCTAACATCTTTGTTCAACGATGGGACAGTAGAAGGAGAATTTTAATATTGGCACCAGAATCCTTAGAGTCAGGAGAGTCTTCAGAATATGAAACAAGGTTTTTAACCAGTAGATTCTTTTCAACACCTTTGGGAATGAAAGTAGAACTTCCAGGCTTAGAGGTAGTGCAGACTTTAACAGATTGTGGGTTTTGGATTTTCTTACCAGTTTGGACAGAGGGCGGACTCAGGACCTCTCTCACCAGGCTCAAGTTGGGCTCATTCCTCGAACAACTTGGTTCGGTATCATCCTCCTCAGACTCAAAGGGACATCTACATTAGCAGGGGCAGACAATTTTTGAAAATGTTCAACAATTAACCTAATCAAACTAGTATGCAAAATAGGATATCTTTTTGGGTTTTTCTTGTGGTCTTCCAAACTCTTTCTCAAAGAACATAAAAGATAGTAGGGGAGAAAATCTCTGACCTTATAACGAAAATGGTTGAGCAGGGAAAAGTGATAGCCGTAGACCTTGGTGAAATGACCATCCAAGGTGATATACTCTAAGATAACACAAAGAAATTTTCTACAGATAGTTTTAATGGTGTTGACTTCAAAGAAACTGTTAGAAATTTTCACAAGTTTCAGTCTTTCCTTGTCTTTCTTTGGGAATCGGATCACCGCTTCATCAGAGAAAACCCTATCCCTGAAAAATTTGTGTCCTTCAGTAGACAAGCCAGTCATTTCAGCTATAAGGTTTTTTCCAAGCTTTACTTTCCTACCAAAAAGGGTTAATTCCCCATTATCCCAATTCCTCTCAAAATGCTCTGTAGCTTTCTGATTTGACCCATGAAGTTTTTCCAGAAAAGGGAGTAAGCCCCCACTTTTGACTTATTCCATGCCTTAATGTTTCTAGTGTGCATTTCAAAGCTGTATGGCTCAACTCTTTTTCTGTCACCACCCATTTTAGCAAACACAGTGGGGTAGACAGAGACGAGAGTTTTACCTGAAATGGTCCCACCAAATCTATGAGCCCACAAAGAAAGCCAGACAAACTTACAGGATAAGCACTTAGGCTCAGTCCCATGCAATCTAATGATTGTGATGTAATTATCATGTTCTATCATCATTAATGAATTGAACTGCTTCATGCCCATGTGACACATCATAGCTCAATAAGACACAAATATTAGCATCTAAATCAATCATGTTTAGCCAAGTGCACTGTCCTTTACTTTTAACCCCTTCATTCACAAAAAAGTCTGCCACAACATTGGCTTCTCTATAGGCATGTGAAATCTTTATATTATTAAACTTGGCTAAGGACGAAATAGCACCATCAATCAAAGACTTTAGAGTCCACAATTGGGGGGTCTTACCTAAAAGACAATCAATAATATTTTTAGAGTCCCCTTCTAGCCAAAGGTTTTTAAAATTTAGACTATGGGCCAGATTTATAACATGATAAGCTCCAACTGCCTTAGCAATGTGATTGGTTTGAGAACCAAGGGTAGTGGCAATCACACTGAGAAAATTACCATAAGAATCCCTTATGACTCCGCCGCATCCCGCCGCCCCAGGATTACCTTTAGCCGCCCCATCAAAGTTGGCTTTGACCCACCCATTAGGCAAAAAAGACTAGCAAAAACCCTCCCTGTCCTTTTTAGCATGTTTAGGGACATAGGAAAAATCAAAATTGATATTTCATTCCTTGGAAGCCTTGAGATCATAGGACGATCAAGTCACATTCTTGGTTAAACAAGCCTTCTAGGAGATAGCATTAACATTTTCTTTCAATAGTTTGATTATTTTATCAAACACAATGGCCACCAGAGATTCTTTATCTCTGCATATTCTATTGTTTCGTTATTTCCATAGGCCCCAAGCAATATGAGGCAAAGAAAAATCCCACAGTTTTCGGAGAACAGGATTGTGAGTCGGGGCTTTCCATTGTATGAAGAAGTCTTCAATTGACAAGGGGAACACCCAAGATAATTGCCAGTAACAGAGTAACTTTTCCCAAATCGAGGTAGCAAAAGGGAAATGAAGGAACAAATGACACATTGATTCTGCCTCCATTTTGCAAAGATGGCATCTATTAGGTATTTGAAAGCCACACTTGCAAAGATTATCAGCCATGAGAACCTTATTTTGAAGAAGGATCCAAAAAAATATGTTGACTTTAGGGATTAGATGTTTGAACCAATTCTTCGACCAAAAAGGAGGAAGAATCTAGACAGAAGTAAGCCTAGCAAAAGTAGAAGAAACAAAAAAATTGCCCAAAGGTTCATCCATCCAAACAAGACAATCTTCCATCTGATCTAGGCAGAGTTTGACAACCAACAAAGATGACTGAATAGGAGCAAGAGCCTGGCTAACACTACATAGATCCACCCATTTTCCATTCACCCGATAATCTTTAATGTACAATCCAAATAGAGCTTTGCAAATCTCAGCCCATCTATTAAAAGGTTCAGTGTTGATAAGGGGCTCGTTAAACAACCATCTATCCTCCCAGAATCTTGTTTGGTTTTCGCTCCTAACTTGCCAACCCACTCTAGTATCAACAACTATTCTTCCATTAATCAGATTATTCCAACATGTTGAACCTTTGGGTAGCAGATGGGAATCTGTCTTTATTATATGAGATCTGTTATTCTCCAAATATTTACTTGCTAGGATATCAATCCATTCCCCTGATGATGAAAATAATCTCCAAATTTGTTTAGCTAGGAGTATCTTGTTAACCATTCTAATTTTTCTAAGGCCTAAACCGCCAACATTTTTTGGTCTACACACCAAATCTCATCCTATTAAGGGAATTTTTTTTTTCCTCAACACCCGACCAAAGATTTTTTTTTGAATCTTTTCAATATCATTCGCAAACTTAGCAGGGATTTTGAAGAGGCTCAAAGCATAAATCGACAAATTATGAAGAGTAGCTTTGAGGAGTTGTAGTTTACCCGCTTGGCCTAACAGAGCTCCTTTCCAGCCAGCAAGCTTCTTACTAAACCTCTCAACCAACGAAATCCAAAAGGATTATGAGGATTTAAGGCTTAAGGGTAATCCAAGATAGGTGGTAGGCAAGGACTCCACCCTGCAACCAAGGATTCTGGCAATTTTATTCTATTTGTGAACATGAGTGTTGAAGAAGAAAAAAGAGCTTTTCTATTTATTAATTAGCTGTCCCAACGCCCTCCCATACTCATCCAGTAGATATTTCAAAGTTTTTCGCTATGAGACAAGATTTTCCCAAGAGCATGGAATCATCAACAAATTTTTGATGAGAACAAATCAGATTGCTTGAGGATGGTTTAAGACCAATAAGGGATCTATTATTGATCAACCTTTTCAAATTTCTTCCAAGACTTTCAGCCATAATAGTGAATAAAATAGGAGAGATAGGATCTCCTTGTCTTAGACCTCTGTAACTTTGGAAGAAAGTCGTGGGAGATCCATTAACCATTACATATATAGAAGCAGTAGACACAAGCTATTCCACCATTTGAAGAACCCTGTTGCAAAACCCAAACGCCTTTAAAATTTTAAACAAGAATTTCCAGTCAACTCTGTCATAGGCTTTTGAGATATCAAGCTTTAACAGAAAGCCTTCAGTCTAAGATTCAACCAAGGAATGGATATTCTCATGCACTATGACAATAGAATCAAGGATCTATCGAGCAGGGACAAATCCATTTTGTTGAGGTGAAATCAGAGTGGGCAAGAGAATTAAGAGTCTAGAAGTCAAAACCTTTGAGATAATTTTATAGATCGAGTTGCAGAGGCTTATGGGTCTGAAAGCCTCAAAGTTCACCACTCCAGGCTTCTTAAGGATTAGAACTGGAAAAGTAGCATTCAACTCTTTTAGGAGACTTCTGGATCCAAAAAATTCTTTAACATTCACCACATCCTCTCCAACAATCTCCTAGAACCATTGGAAGAAAAACATAGGGAACCCATCTGGACCCAGAGCTTTACTCCCTTCAAAGGAGAAAATAGCTTTCTTAACTTCCTCATTGGTAGGACTAGCTGACAACATAGAGTTATTTTCCTAACTAATCACATTATGTATGGCCTCTATTAAATGATCCTGATCATTTTGGTTATTTTCATGATTCTCAGAAAGAAGATTTTTAAAGAATAAAACAACATGCTTTTTGATGTCCTCCTCCTCCTCATGCCTAATACCATCCACTTCAATTTGAGAAATTCTGTTGACCGCCCTGTGTTTTGAGGCCGACAAATGAAAGTACCTAGTATTTTTGTCACCTGCAGATAACCATAAAGCTCTAGATCTTTGTCTCCAGAACTCCTCTTTTCCAATAATATCATGCATCTTAATAAGGAACTCATTCTTTTTTCCCTTAATATCATTCAAATATCCTTCCTTCTGGGTTTTGTTTTGAATCTCCCCCAGATCCATCTGAAGATCATATTTAATCTTGAAAATGTTCCCAAAGGACCTTTTTTTCCATTTTTTTAGGTTGAATTTAACTTCCCTTAATTTTTTTGCCACTCTAAACATAGTAGTGCCAAAGATACTTATATTCCACCATTTCCTAATTTCTTCTTTAAAAAAGGATGAGAAAGCCACATTTTTTCAACTCTAAATGAGATATTTTTCTTTTTCTTTAAAGGCTCTGCAACAAAACTAATATGGGTACACAAAAAACTCAAAAAGTGGAAATGTTTTTGCTGTTTTTCAGAATTTGTCACACTTGGACTGAAAATTTGAGGCACTTCCACAATGAATCTTAAAAAAAGTCAGTAATATGAAATTTTGAATTTTGAATCTAATTTCTAAATATGTAAGTTATTAAAATACCCAGTTTATAGAAATTAAATTTTGATAAAGATCTATAAAAACCACTTTTTAAGTCCCTGTTTTTTAACCATACTAAGCAGGTGTACGGACAACACTTTTTGACCCAAATAAAATTATTTTGCTAATTCCTTTTAGGAAAAGAGAGCTAACAACATGAAGTTTGGGCTGGATTTTTTTTTGTAATTTTTGGTTGAATATATTTTTTTTAATTAATTTTTTATTGGCCTTAATTGATGTTTTTTCAAATCAACGTGTACAGACAACATAATTGGACCTAAACAAAACATTTTTTGACTCTTTTTTTTTTCATTGTGTAGAGAATTGTCTGAAGTTTGGGACCATATAATTTTTTTTACAAGAAACTTAACCAATACAAAGTTATTAAAAAACCAAAAAAACCTGATCTTTCAAGTTTAAGGCCTAGTTTGCTTAGAAATTAATTAAAAAATAACAAACTTAATCCAATTTTAACAAAAATTATATATCTAGAAAGTAGACATTGTGTTCTCTAATAGGTTTTAATTTTATAGACTAATTCAGAAAAAAAGTTCATCATCTATGTTGTCAAAGTTGGACATTTTTTTTCAGTTTGCCTTAGTTTTTTAGTTGCAGGTCAAAAGCTAAGGCTCGGATTGCCAAGCCTTTCCCAAGCCTAAAACCGGGGCTAGATTTGGTTTGGGAGATCAACTTTTAAATAACGCGTATGCGTTATAGAAACGCGTACGCGTTATTTAAATGAAACGCGTACGCGTTTCATAACGCATACGCGTTATGTTTTGCCCGTTGGCAGAAAGCAACGCGTACACGTTTTTAAAAATATAACGCGTACGCGTTTTGTATAATAGCCGTTTTTTCCTAATTTGAAAAATACTGTTAAAACACGATTTTTTTGCAACATTCTTTTTCTGCAGTACGGACCGAAAGTGTCATTTTCTGCGTTTTTTATTGCAAATTTGTCTTGTGCAGGGCATATTCTATTCAAATTGTTGGAAGAGTAAAAGTGCAAGTTAAATTTTCTGAAGTGGAATCAAGTGCAAAAACTTTTTACAAGAAGATTTGGAAAAAGTGAATTTTTGGATGTACTCATGATGATTTTGTACTTCAGAGTTTATAGAAAAAATAATCTTCATAGTACATAGTTTTATTTGAATATTTGAAGGAGGTGGCAATTTTAAAATAGGTTTCTTGAATTATTGTTTTTGTCATCAAAGAGGGTTTGGTAACCATGGGTGATAAGAAAAGACAAAGAAAAAGATGTAGGAAGGTAATGACACCCGAAGAAATTCAAGCAAATAAAGATAAGGAGGCAAAAAGACAAAGGGAAAGGAGACAAAGGATTCATCAAATGAAAGATTTGGAAGCATCTAGTTCTAAGAATGTCGAAGAGGAAGCCATGAATGATGAAATCAATGTAGATGATGCAAATGTGGAGATGGTGAATATGGAAGAAAATGCAACTATGGAGACAAACCCAAATGTGCCTTCAACTTCAACTTTGAATGATATGCAAATAACTTCGGGTGTGTCTTCAAATCCACCTCCCAATGATATGGAAAATGTACCTATTCAAACAATCTATCCAGGTATGTCTTCAAACCCAAGTTTTTATAATATTGATATTGCTTGTTTAGAAGAAGCTGGATACACAATTGATGAGATTAATAATACTAGGGTTGAAACAATACAGAAACAAGAAAATGATGAAATTATATCTTATGAGAATGTAAATGAGAATGAAATCCCTAATATTGATGAAAATGAGAATGAAATCCCTTTTACATTTGAAAATGAAAATGAAACCCCTTGTGTGAATGAAAATGAAACTCCATCTATGGATGAAGGTGAAAATGTTTTTTTAACAATTGAAACAAATGTGTTAAATAACCTTCGTGGTAAAGTTTCTTCAAGACAAATTAGAAATTATGGAAATAAAATATATAAAATATTTTTTTATAGAAAGAAATTAGGATTCCAATGTCAACTCATGGTGCAATTGATGAGAATGTTTAAAATGAGAAAAGTGATGAAAAAATTAGGTGTTTTTGTAAAACCAAAAAAGAAAGATGATTCAGTAGAACAAGTCATATCTAGTGTTGCTAATGCTATTGATGTTATTGGTAAGAAAAGTCGATCAAAAGATAAGAATGCGGCTCGCCGTGCAATAACAACTGCTCTAGTTGATAAAACAGCTTCAAATAAAAGAATGTTAAGTAAGATTAGTAAATGTATAAACTTAAATCCTAGAACTTTGATAAGAGCTGCTAAAAGAAGAGAAAGTATTGAAAAAGATCCTATTAATCAATGTTGGAGTTTTAGTGGTAGACTCCCAAGATCAGACATGAAATTAACTAATGAAATTAAATCTTTAATCAAAAAATTTTGGTATGATAATACAAGAGTATCACCTAACATTAGAGATGTCTTAAAATTAAGGGTGGGTTCCAAAATTCGTGAACCTCATCCAAAGCATCTCTTAGATATGACTCAAACCTGAATTATATAATTTTTTTTAGATGCTTCAATCTTACCATTGAATATTAGCATAAGTCAAAGATCATTTGAAAAGTGTAAACCTTGGTATGTTAGAATTAATAAGCAACGAATCTCTTGTTGTTGTAAGACTCATGTACAATTTCATTATTATTATGATATATTTCGATATATACGATGCACTTTGCATGCTAACCAAATTATGCAGGACATTTGTGGTATTACTATGCCACCTGAAAGAATCAAAGATTTTATAGCAGGTTTGTTTTGTAATCCCTCTTTAAATGGAAACTCATTTTTTTTAAAAGGATGCATTTCTGGAGAATGCGATAGATGTGGTAACTTTTCATTATTAGGAGAATGTATGCATGAAAGTAGTTTAGATGAATTTGGAAAACAATTAGTGGATGTAAAAAATTTTAAAAATATTGAGTATTCTTTAAAAGATGGTAAAATTGGAAGACGTGTTGAGCTAATTGTGGAAAAAGTTAGTGTGCATGCTTTTATTACTGAATTTAAAGATAAGTTTGTACCTAAATATGTTCAACACTCTCAGAATGCTCATTGGCTTGATAATCAATTTCGTTTATATAAAAACACATTTCCAATTGGAACTATATTGTCAATTGTTGATTTTGCTGAAAATTATACTCTTGCTCCACAAGAAGAAATCCAATCACAATATTATAATTCAGTGCAAGTAGCTATATTTGTTCACATTGTTTATAGACATGTTGAAGATAGTACAGAAGATAATAGAAATTTTTTGAAAGAGTACCATTTTTATGTAAGTGATAATCGATTACATTCATCTGAGTTTGTACAATATTGTTTTGATATATTTAATAAAAATTTAAAAGAGAGGAATTCAAATGCTAGAACATCTCATATGGTCAGATAATTGCACGGGTCAATTCAAAAATGCTAGAATGTTTTATTGGCTATGTAGAGTTCATAAGGAAAATAATATCCAACACATATGGAGTTTTTTTGAAGCTGGTCATGGTAAGGGAGAACACGATGGAGCAAGTGCATGTGTAAAAAGAGCTCTTGCTAGAGAGCAACTAAAATTTGAGGATGCTGCAAAATTTAGAAATGCACGTACAATTGTAGATTGGTGCAAACCAAATTATCTACAAGAACAAGTGAGAAATCAATAATTCGATGCTTCTTTTGGTTAGTTGAAGAAAATGATATTTTTTCTCGACATGATTGTGAAACAATTAATGGAAGTGCAAAATGGCATTCATTTAAGAGTTCGAATGCAAACACATGGACAATATGGACAAGAGAGTTGGCATGCTATTGTCAATTTTGTATTGTAGGTGATTGGCAGGCATGTGAAAATATGGAATGGGTCGAACAATGGCAACAAAGAGCTTTAACGCCTACATTGACACATGTTCAACATGAAATGACAATTGAAGATAATCAAGTGTTTGCATCAGATGATTATGATTGTTTCTTGTAGGATCTTGTACAAGCAATGTTACTATTTATTGGTGCCAGTCTTTTAATGATGTAATGTTTATATATGAGTTAAATATAGTCACTTTTATTGGACTTTTTATTTATTTTTGTAGGACATGTATACGTTGTTGCACCAAGGGAAATGAAGAGCAAAATCAGAAAATCGGCTTGGCTAGATGTATTGAGAGAAAACATAAGTTTTCGGTACATACTAGAGTAGATGATGACAACTTTGAGTAGCCAACTAGTTCAGTGGTTATTGTTGGCACCTGGCTTCGAAAATATTTGATGAGAAAGAATGGCTTGCCTGCATTTGAAGATTATGAAAGACACAAGAAGATTATGCAATATTCACATTTGATTTTGGCAACCAATATAAAACTAGTTAGATATCAAGGGAGGCCTGCTAATAAAGTTTTATGGACAATTTCAATGGATGATCACGAGACAATCATAGATGCATTAAAAAAAAGAGAGGACGCAGATGGTACAATAGAGTAAATAAATATTGGTAAGCATATCTAGTCGTATATATATTTAATTGATATATATATATATTTTTCTTTAATCATTTCCTAATTAAAGTTTTATATCATTTTTTGTTTCAGGTCTCCCAAAATTAGATGCTTTACAAAAAAGAGAGGAGATGCACATATATTACAATGGAATTTAAATCTAGAGACAGGTAACTATATATAGCTGTAGATACATTTAATTGATACTTTATAATTGATTTCATATCCCCTTAAGCCATTCTCTTAAAACCCCTTAAGTCATCCTCTTATGTACCATTAATCCATCCTTTTGCAGCCCCTTAAGTCATTCTATCAACTACCATTAATCCATCCTCTTAGGACCTTGGAATCCATACCCTCATATATCTACCCTTAATTTGTCCACTTCCATCCACTTAAGTCACTCACTCAACACCTCTTAATTCATCCTCTTAGGACCCCTCAATCAATATCCTCATATATCTACCCTTAATCCATCCACTTGCATCCCCTTAAGTCACTCTCTCAACACCCCTTAATCCACTTTAACTCATTTTAGGGTTTAGGGTTTATGGTTTAACCCATTCTATCAACTCCCCTTAATCCACCCTCTTGCATCACTTTAACTTATTCTCTCAACTCCCCTTAATCCACCCTCTTACATCACTTTAACTCATTTTAGGGTTTAACTCATTCTATCAACTCCCCTTAATCCACCCTCTTGCATCCCCTTAATCCACCCTCTTATGTAAGTTTAACTCATTTTAGGGTTTAGGGTTTAGGGTTTAACTCATTCTATCAACTCCCCTTAATCCACTCTCTTGCATCCCTTTAATCCACCCTCTCTTATGTAAGTTTCTAACTCATTTTAGGGTTTAGGGTTTTAGGGTTTAACTCATTCTATCAACTCCCTCTTTAATCCACCCTTGCATCCCCTTTAATCCACCCCTCTTTGCATCACTTTAACTCATCTCTATCAACTCCCCTTAATCCCACCCTCTTGCATCACTTTTTTTAACCTTCATTCTCTCTAACTCCCCTTAATCCACCCTCTACATCACTTTAACTCTCAGATATCAACTCCCCCTTAATCCACCCTCTTAGATCCCTTAAAGTCATTATATCAACTCCCCTTAATCCACCCTCTTGCATCCCCTTAATCCAGTCTCTTACATCGATTTAAGTCACTCTATCAATTCCCTTTAATCCACCCTCTTACATCCCTTCAATTCATTCTATCAGCTCCCCTTAGTCTACCCTCTTGCATCCCCTTAATCCACTCTCTTACATATTTTCAACTCATTCTCTCAACTCCCCCTTAATCCACCCTCTTACATCACTTTAACTCATTTTATCAACTCCCCTTAATCCACTCTCTTACGTCGCTTTAACTCATTTTATGAACTCCCCTTAATCCACCCTTTTGCATCCCTTCAACTCATTCTATTAGCTCCCCTTAATCTACCCTCTTGCATCCCCTTAATCCACTCTCTTACATCCTTTCAACTCATTCTCTCAACTCCCCCTTAATCCACCCTCTTACATCACTTTAACTCATTTTATCAACTCCCCTTAATCCACCCTCTTTCATCCCCCTAATCCAACCTCTTAGGTCCCCTTAATCCATCCTATGGCTAACATCATTTGAATTTGTATGGAATTTACTATATGCAATTCTTTTCTTGCATGAATTTTTTACTTAAATGACTCGTAAAAATTGTAGTTACTTACATTAATTATTTTTGCAAGTTCTCATCAAGTCGGTCTACAATGTGATTGTTGAATTGAAAAACTATTTTATCTGGAGACTATGTAAATATCAATTTTTGGTATTCACCTAAAAGTTGATAAGCTTTAATTGTATCTACATGCACATATATGTTTCATCATGTTATATAGTTGTACATTAAACTTCTTGATGTACATTATATATGTTTGTTCGAAGTCACTTTTTAAATATCTTATTCAAATTCTATAGATTATACATATTTCATGTGTCTTCTATTTACCACATTTTATATAATTATTCAATTGTATAGATTATACATTAAATATACATACAAGGAGATGGTTTTTTTTTTATTGATTCAAATATTTGCTATGTAATTGGAAAATAGTTAGAATTACTTGCCCTTAATTTATTATGAATATGATTTAAGAAACTATTTAAGGAATGTTTTAATTTGTCACCTAACCATCTGATAAGTTATATATATATATGAAATTTGATTCTAGATAAGAATTATTATATAGTGCATGTATTACTTGAAAATTTGATAAAATATAAATATATAGATATGTATATAAATGCATATAATTATGAAAATGAACATAACATGATCTCATAATTGACTGCATATATAATCATCATATTAAAGTCAACTGATATAAATAAACACACATATATGATAATAACATGTTCAAAATAAAACTAGAGATCTACATAGTCCATAAAATTTATATGTCAAGTCCAACACATATATTGAAATGAAACTAGAGGTTTGTAGTCCATAAAATATAAAACTATCTAACTCTCAGGCTGATCGGTCAAATCAAGTCTCCTCTTTGTTCCACGTTGACTAGATGTACCTGCATCATGCTGTAAAAGAGTTCAAGAAACTCGAAATTAGATTTAAATTTATTTAGAAATTTTGATATAATTAAACATATTTAAAATTGAAAATATAAACTTTTAGATAAAAAAAACTAATTAAATATCGACTAAATATATTAAAAATGATTTCTAGTATGCATAAATTACCATATGGTCATGTGAATCAACTGGCACATTTTCTTCAACAGGTAACATAACTGTCTGTTGAGAAGATGCAAATGCCTGATCCACTATATCCTGCATATTCATATAAAGCAAACAATATGTGAAAACCTTGAATATATATATATATATAATAATGTTCGTAAAAATTGTATAGGAGATTTAAAGTAAAGTTTACAACCTCGAATGATATGACCTCATGATCACGCACCTGAGATTGCCCATGAATAGATGTCAATGATGTCTTAGGTGCGCGGCCCGCCATGGTTATCTCATCAAATCCCTACATATAGATGTACAACAGTTCATATAGATCATTCACACATGTGTATGTAAATGTAAAAATTAAATTAGATCTATGATGTGTATTTAATTTAAACTTAACAAACTTTTGAAAGCACGCACCTGAGCTGATGATGTCTCAGGAGCGCTCACCACTGTAACTTGTGGCTCGTCAATACTAGGAATAGTATGACTTCCCTGCATCTAGATATAATATATCAATTCACACATGTGTACAAATTCAAATTAAATTATATATATATGGACACACAAATTATTTAATATATTTTGGTTCAAGTACCTGTTGAAAAGGTGAGCCCAAATCTACAGCACTCGACATATACACACGATGATGATATTGAGTTTCGGGCATCACGTCATCATGTGTCTATACACCAAACACAAAATTATTGAATTAATATTATATTATATATATAGTTTGATGTTATTATTTACATGAATTTTTTACATTTCAAACTTGAATTAAATTTAAGTTCAAAAGATGAACATACCTGTGTGGGACGATCCTCAGAATATAGTAAATTTAGGTATGATCCCGCCCCAGATGCATGTGCCTCACCTGAAGTGGATGTCTGAGTATCCCTATAGCCCGAGCCTCCATGCTCTGTATTGGCCACTTCAGTGGCCGCGTGTGTAGTCTGCTGAGTGAGATGTCCTGAAAGTGAACTCAATGCTCCTAGTGTAGATAACATGGTTTGCTGCTGAAATGCAGCGGGAATACCAGGAGAAGGAGGAGGAACAAGAGGCGCAACTGGAGCACGTCGCTGAGGATCGACACGTGCTCCTAGTCTATGTTGGGGCATGCCACGCCCAGCTCCCTGAAATGACCTCATATCAAAATAGTTGGGTTTTTTACCCAACTCAAACTCAGCCCATAACTTTCTCAAAAAATATAAGGGCACCTCACTGTTTCCATGTGGTGGAGTATCAAACACCATCCACCATCTCTCCCAAAAATTTGCAGCTATCTGCGGGTGCCTACACCATAAAATTGAAATTCTTTTTTTTGTGGGTGGTATTGGTTCGTTTGTTTGGGGGTTCACAAAATATTGGCACATAGCTTGTTTAGTGATTTTTAGGTCATTGATTTCTTTATATGACAGCCCATCTGCATAGAATTGTCTCCTCTCTTCTCTCCATTGATGGAACCTATCTAGGTCCGCATCGATAGATCGAACAGAATCACAATAGTTTGCATCGTAGATGCAAACCGTGCGAGATGTGGAGGGATTCTAGTCTCATTTTTTATGAGATCTATGTTCCCTTGAATCACAACTAAGTTGGCTCGAATATTGTCTCTTAGTTGATTTTGGTCAAATGGAGGAGGGGGTGGGGGTTCAGGTGGTGGAGAATGCGGAGGTGAGTGAGGCATATCCTCATGTGGTGGGGTGGGGTGTGCACCAGGATCTATAGGAATTTCTGGATTAGGCATGAAATCCTCTAAAGTGAAAAGTGGATCCATGGACGAGAAATGATATGGCAACTGCATGTTAAACAATTAAAAAATATATATCAACAAACTAATTAAATAATGCACACAATTTCAAAGTTATTTAAAAATCACATTGAACATGCACAAATTCAAAATATATTTCATTTATAACATTAAAATTCAATTTATAACATTAAAAAATCATAGCATTAAAAATTCATATTATAAATGAGAGTTGAATAGAAACCGATAGTCACTTAAGAACTATAAATGAGAGTTGAATAAAAACAGAAGGTTAGTAGAACAAGTGATGAAAAATATTGAAAATCATTGAAGACAATTCATAAATCAATCATGAGAAATTCCATATAGGGATAGTAATTAAGATACATTGAATTATTATCCAAGTGACTCCTACAATACCTATTTTTTATAAGTTTTAAGTGTCTCTCTTGGAACCTATGGTTTGTAATTCGTGTACAAATTAGAGTTAGGGTTGGGGTTAGGGTTAGGGATAAGTTTAGGGTTAGGCTTAAGATTGGAGTTAGGGTTAGGGTTATAGATAATTAGGGTTAGGGATAAGGTGAGGGTTAGGCTTAATATTGGGGTTAAGGTTAGGGTTAGAGTTAGAATTAGGGTTAGGTTTGGGTTAAAATTAGAGTTATTTTTTGGGCATAGGTTTAGGGTTATGGTTAGGAAAAGGGTAAAAATTAGAGTTACGATTGGGGTTAAGGTTAAAACATGAGTTAGGGTTGAGGATAGGGTTCAGGTTAGGGTAAGAGTAAGAACTAGAGTTAGTTTTGGGGTTAGGGTTATGGTTAAGGTTAGAGCTAGGGTTAAAATTATGGTTAGGGTTAAGGTTAGAGATAAAATTATGGTTAAGGTTAGGGTTATGATTAGAGATTGAGTTAGGGTTAGGTTAGTGTTTGGGTTAAAATTAGATTAAGGGTTATGGATAGGGTAACAATAAGAATTGGAGTTATGGTGGGGATTAGGGTTATGGTGAAAATTAGTGTTAGGGTTAAGATTAGGGTTTGGGTTAAGATTAGAGATAGAATTAGGGTTAGGGTTAGGGTTATGGGGTTGAGGGTGAAGTAAGTCTCTAATTTCTCCAACTGGGCCTGAGAAAAATCTTGTCACTACAATCAAACTTAGGTGCATAAAGTTTTTTAGCTTACTTTTTATCTCCCTATTCTTCACTTTCTATATTCCTTGCTCATTTCTTGTAGATGGAACTTCTTACCATATTGAAACATTTTTCAAAAGATAAGGCTTCTCTCATATATTTTCATTGATTCAAATATTTTTCTATTAATCTATATTGTTTCTCCTTAATAGATTATTCCTAAGGGATGAGGGGAATGGTTTCAAATTCTTCTTCATCTTCCTATAAAACATGGGGTTTTAGGAATTCAAAAGGGTGTCACATGTTGCTCTACTATTTTTTTTTGTTGATTTTTCTCTCCTTTTGGGATTTTTTATGATTAAATATTCAACCAACTTCCTAGAATTAGCCCATTTGACTCCTTTAGCCTTGATTTAGAATTTGAAAATTCTTTTAGAATTCCTCTTTTTCTCCTTACCCTTTTTTCAATAAAATTTTATGATACCTAAAATATTTCTTATTTCTCATTGGACTTACAAAAATAAAATAGGGAAATGACTATAATATTTAAGTATGTTATGAGTGCCCTAGTTATGGGGCCACTAGTGTTATATAATAAAGAATGTAATTTTAAAGTGGCATTGATAAAAAGGTTTGTACATGTAGGTTTATTTTGGAGCTTGTAAAAAGGAAAGAAATTAAAAGATAGCTATTTAATTAAATCCTAAGATTGAGAGTGGTATTCTTATGGAATAGATTCTTGTACCAAGATAGAGTGGTATTCTTGTTTATCCATTAATTTTACTTGAATAGATTGGACACCATATTTTCCTATCACTAGAGATTAGAGGAGGGAACCCCATTTATTTCCATATATAGTTAATGGATGAAAATTCATAAATCAATCATGAGAAATTCCATATAGGGATAGTAATTAAGATACATTGAATTATTATCCAAGTGACTCCTACAATACCTATTTTTTATAAGTTTTAAGTGTCTCTCTTGGAACCTATGGTTTGTAATTCATGTACAAATTAGAGTTAGGGTTGGGGTTAGGGTTAGGGATAAGTTTAGGGTTAGGCTTAAGATTGGAGTTAGGGTTAGGGTTATAGATAATTAGGGTTAGGGTTAGGGTTAGGGATAAGGTGAGGGTTAGGCTTAGAATTAGGGTTAGGTTTGGGTTAAAATTAGAGTTATTTTTTGGGCATAGGTTTAGGGTTATGGTTAGGAAAAGGGTAAAAATTAGAGTTACGATTGGGGTTAAGGTTAAAACATGAGTTAGGGTTGAGGATAGGGTTCAGGTTAGTGTAAGAGTAAGAACTAGAGTTAGTTTTGGGGTTAGGGTTATGGTTAAGGTTAGAGCTAGGGTTAAAATTATGGTTAGGGTTAAGGTTAGAGATAAAATTGTATTAGGGTTTCTAATTTTAGCTCACCTAAGGGGAGAGAGGTTTCTAAGAGGTTTCTAGTTTTACGTTTTAGGGTTTAGATTTCTAAGTTATGTCCAATTTAGGTTTAGATAAAATATAGTTTTCAATTTATAATTTAACGTTATTTATTTTTTAAATACAATTTAAAACTATTAAAAATTGAAATAAAATGCATTAAACAAAAAAACTTAAATACTAATTAAAAAACAAAAAAATAAGATACAAAGCAAAAAAGGGCAGAAATCAACCAACCTAGAGGTCTCAAAGGTCAAGTGTGTTGACGGGAGGAGCGAGCAACAGCCTCTAAACGCGTACGCGCTCTTGCTTGACTTCTCTCAATTCGCTAAAAATAGTGGATAAAATGAAAAGCCAGCAGTTTATTTAAAAAAATAAATACTTTTCAATAACGCGTACGCGTTTATAAACGCGTATGAGTTAGTAACGCGTACGCGTTATAAAACGCGTACATGTTTTAGGCTCGCGTACCCATTCCTGAGCGCGTACGCGTTCGGATTTAGGTTCGGGTACCTGTTCCATAACGCGTACGCATTTTTTAAAAACATGTACGTGTTTATTGCGAGATTTTTTTTGTTGCCCAAAATTTCCCCTCTTCATGTACTCAACTTCTTGCTTTTACCCAATAGGGAAGTGGTCAGATCCAATCCTAGAGAGGGCTTTAAGAGAATAGTAATAGTTAAAGAACCAATGATTAGAGATTAAAGATCTATCTAATCTAACTTGGATAAGATCCAACACCCTTTATGCGATTCAACCAGGTATAGGAAGCTCCTTGTAAATTTAGATCAATCAACGCCTGATTGTTGATGAAGCTCTGAAGATCCTTTTTACTCTTCGCATTGATCTAGAAACCTCCAAATTTTTCTTCATTCAGTAAGGGAGTATTAAATTCTCCCATGACAACCCAAGACTCTCTATCAAAAATCCTCCGAAAGGTGGCTAGCTCCATCCAGAAGGATTTTCTGAGACCTTTTCCATTGGTGGCATATATATTTGATTGGATCCAGCTGAAATTATCCCTAATATGGGTGAATATAGTAGCAATATCATTCGTACCTTCCAAAATTGGATCCCCTTTAATTATGTGACTATTCCAGAAGGTAAAAATACCTCATGAAGCACCATTCGAGTTGTTTCCATGTGTACAACAATGCTGAAACAATTTCATCTTTTCTACTTTTTCCTTTGACATTTTAGTTTCCTGAATAAGGAGAATATTTGGCTTGTGATCTCTAACAAAATTGCACAGAACATCCTGCTTGTGGGGATTATTAAGTCCCCTGATATTCTAAGACATGATCTTCATGAGTTACCAGGGGAGTTGAGGCACTCCGAGATGGTTTTTTGAAAACCATCCGCAATATCCTGAAAACTATTATGCTCTCTTATCCATTTAGTAGACTTTTTCCCTTGAGAGTTCTTTGTTGCTCTATAGTCTTCCTTTGCTTTTGATCTGGTAGAAATGCCATTTGAAGTCTTCCATTGTTTTTTTTTTTTTCTTTTTCTTTGATAAAACCTCTTCTTTGTCAATCTCTTCTTGACTATATGTCTCTTTACTTGATTCCCATTCCTTATCAGTAAGGAGTCTTTGCTCCCAGGGTAATGTCTCCATGATGCCATTCAAATGAAAGGTTGAATAGTTGCTAGAAAGTTCAGTAGAATGGTCTTGATTATCATAGGAGTCCTTAACTAATTCTGAGGAATTAGGATCCGTAAAGAGATCTACACCCGAAGGAAAAAAAACTTCAGAGGAAGGGAGTAGAAGAGGGATGTTTAGCTCCAAGGACAGCCCCTGGATAGGAATATCCTCCAAACTAGTGTTCCCATCTATTTTCTTGACTGGGCTCAGCTCTTGGGATAAGGGGCTAGCTTCTTGACTCTACTTTTCTTCACCAACCATATGATCTTCACTAGCTTCTTTTTCCTTAGTTGTTAAGGTATTCTCAAAATCCTTACACTGGAGTTCCTGTGGAACCTCACCATTATTTCCCATATCACCATCAACCTTATTTGAAGTGCTTTGAACATTAGACTCTTTATTCTCAAGGCTTTCTCCTTCTGATTTCTTTTGCCATATATATTTCAAAGAACCGGCTAGTTTCTCCTTCTCTTTGGTGGCATTTAAAGGAAATTTCTTAGCCTAATGCCCAGATTTTCTGCATTTGAAACAAGCAAAAGGGATAGTTTCAAACTCTATGTCCTACAACTAGGATCCCAGCTTCGACCGAATCTCGATTGATGAGGGAAGGTCAACATTATGAGAGACCCCTACACATATTCTTGCAAATACCAACCTCTTTCTAGCAGCTATCATAGAATCAATAGAAAGGAGCTCTCCAAAGGAGCTTTGCAATACCATAAAAGACATCCTCATTCCAATATTCTAGGGGAAGACCCAAGAGTTTGAACCATACTAGGACATTCTAAAAAATAGAGTCTGAGAGGTCTAGATTAGGAGACCATTTCTTTAGAGCCAAGGATGATTTCCCTATAACCCATGGACCACCACTTCTAACTGCCAAGATATCCTCTCTGCAAGTGAACTCAAACGCGAAAAATCCCTTTGGGAGTGTTGCTACTAAAAATTTTCCATTAGTTCTCCATTTGTTTTTGAAAAAATCCCTGACCACTTCAATGTTTGGTCTAGGGCCCATAAATTTCCCCACTAGGGCTCTTTCCATTAAAGCAATATTATGATCAATTAACAGATCTGGCACAGAAATTGCAAACTTACCTTTTTTAGGGTTAGAGATATTTTGCACCGGAGGGAAAGATGAATTTCCATTTGGTTTTACCCCAAACAGAGAGGTCCAGGGTTTGCGATTGCCTCCAATGTCGCCAGTGGTCCCTACCACACCTTTGGATTTTTCATTTTTTTGACCAGCAGGGGAGCCCACAGGATTAGCCACCGAAATATCCTTTCCTCTCGGATCCACCAGGATTTTGTTTCCAAAATCCGCATCATTTGGATCAGCCTCACCTTGCTTCTTACTCAATCCCAGCGCTTCTTCTGTCTATGATTTCTCAGATCCTACCCCGCCGAGCCATTTCCAATGCTTGATTTTTCCAAATCCTTCTTTTCCCACTCGTGCCTGCGCTCGTGTGCTTCCATTGCTTCCAATTGTGGAATGATGTTTTTTTCTAGTAGTTAATGTTGGTATGGTTGGCTTTGAAAGTATAGGATGCTAGTTCATCTTTAAAAAAAACAAAAAATGAAAGTTTGTTTTACAAGATTTTTAAGAAGTATATTTTTCAATCTTTTATTGATGCTTTGTTCATTTTAGAGTTTTTTTTAATGGTTAAAAATAATTATTTTAATTAGTTATTTTGTTAGAGGTGTAACGCAGAATAAAAGCTTTGCACAATAGACAACAAAGAAGATTGATTAGAAGCACACATGCAATGCAATACTAAAATCTAAAATGCAAATTTATTCGTTAAGAAACAAAGAACATGGGAAAGTAAAAACGTAATTAAAAATAGAACAATCTCACCAATTTTCAAACATATTTCCATGATTCATCTCGATTGCCCTTCTCCATTTTGCTTGTGTAGTATAATTGCCCTCAGATTTTTCAAGTTTGTGCAAGTATAGCCTAAGATAATGATTAACAAAATATCGAAGATTCAAGACAAAGTGCTCTCCAAAGTCATAAGATTTTGCGAGAGAGATTGGAATGAAGAATGATAGATCAATTTATAGAAAATTGATTATTCGAACGACAGGCCAAGATCAAAAGATCAACGGATGGTTGAGATTGACTGATTAGACATGCATTCTGATAACTGTTAGTGATGACATGAGTGATACAAATTAGAAATAGGATTACAGATTAAATAAATGATTTAATCTTCAGTTCGACATTCAAAAACATTAGAAATATATTTGCATGACAAAGATAAAGATTGATTATAACGACTCTCTGTCGAATGCACACACAACATTTAATTAATTAAATAAGAATATTTAATTAATCCGCATGTACACGCAATTGAGTTAGAACTTGACGGTTTGAATGGTTTGACGAAGAGATTACTCGAGAATGGCACTCAGACATCAAATCAATAGTTAACTGAACGATTAAAATAGATGTCGAGTCGAGTAAAAGTGAATACTTAGATAACTCACATAATTATCTAAAATATAGAGGAATGTGTTAAAATAGAATTAATGAATTAAATAATGCATTTAATTCAAGACTCGATATTCGAAGAATAATTAAATAAATAAGATTTATTTAATTAAATGATGAAGGATTTAAATGAATAATTAAATAAATAAAAGAATTTATTTAATTATAGTTGAAGTATGATAAAGAGTAAATTAAATAAGAATTTATTTAATTTGACAAGGAGGATAAGGTTAATTAGTAACATAATTAAATAAAAAATGTTTATTTAATTAATCAAATAGAATAAAGAAAAGTGTGAATTAATTAAATAATTAAGATTATTTAATTAATAGAAGAATTAATTTTAAGATGAATTAATTAAATAATTAAGATTATTTAATCAATAGAAGAATTAATATTAAGATGAATTAATTAAATAATTAAGATTATTTAATCAATAGAAGAATTAATGTTAAGATGAATTAATTAAATAATTAAGATTATTTAATCAATAGAAGAATTAATGTTAAGATGAATTAATTAAATAACTAAGATTATTTAATCATGACCATGAAGAATAAGAATTATGAAGAATATGGAAGTTGCAGGCATAAACCAGATTTCAGTGTCTACATTTGCCCCTCTTTGATACAATGTCATTTAGGCATTGTGTCAAAGAAAGTCGATAAAAATTATGTCCCAATCATGCTCCAGATTAAAACAGGTGAAGGTATGCCCCCTCGGGAAAATGGACAAATTTTTGAAATGTTCAAAAAAATTTGGAAATGCTCCCGATTAGTCTAGTGGATAGGCAGAAATGCAATGCAGTTGACGGAATTGGGTTCGGAAATGGGACGGACGGGTACGGGATGATAGAAAATGGAAGTTTACATGGCTAGTAGGAAAGAAATGCCACCTAAGCCCTAGGTATATATTTGAATTGGGGTGAAAAACTATTCATTTGCACCCACCTAGCTTAAAGATTTAAAAATTTGCTCTGACTTTCAGTGACGATGTCTCCAGTTCCAGCCACCCACCATCGTGCATACAAGATCCAGACATACCAGAGACCAGCCGGCGCGGACCCCCCGGTATGGACCTAAAACTTGCCTTTTGAAATTTTTTCATTTGCACGTTATTTAATGCATTTAATTCAATTTTTAGTTATGCGTCACTTTTCATTTTGCACCGCATGTGTATGCACGAACGACACATTTGACCGTGAAAAATCACATTTGAAAGTTCATGCCGGTCATTTAGAATAGGCTTTAGCGAATAAATGCATCTGTTTATTTTTGTTATGCATTTGACATTTTGCAATGCATGTGCATATTAATAGCCGCATTTATTTATTTTGATACACATTTGATTTTCTGAAATGCATGTGCATAGTTATAGCCGCATATGTGTGTTTAGAAACGCATTTGACATTATGCAATGCAAATGATAGTTTTATGACGCATGTGATTAATATGAGCCGCATTTGCCTAAAAATGATGCATATGTAATTTGTGAACCGCATTTACGGAAAAGCGACGCATGTATAAAAGAATGACGTAGTTGCATTTTATGTTAAAACAGTTAGTTTGCATTAGAATAGATGATTCAGGCTAACATGAGGCATGTATAATGTTTTTGCAGGTTGTATTAGACCCTATCTATAAATGGGAGTCGAGACCCACGACGTTTCAATTCAGAGACAGCTTGCGGCCGGCCAAGCGACAGACTCTATGGCATTTGGGTTTGTTGCATGTGACCGATATGCCCCAGATTTGGGAAAATCAGGGATTACTAATGGCGTTATGCGAGAGATGGCACTCAGAGACATCGTCCTTCCACTTACCAACTGGAGAGGCCACGGTGACTTTAGAGGATGTATATAGGATATTAAGACTGCCTATTAGAGGGACACAGGTAGTCTATGATACGCAAAGGGGGATTGCCGAGATGTGTAGATATTACCCCCACACCGACGTTAGACAGCTAGGGGTTGATGATTATGAGATTAGGTGGTGGGTATTGGCCCAAAGATATAGATAGTTAGACTGTCTAGTAGCGACACTGATAGGTGGTACTGTACTGCCTGACCGCCGTGGTCATGGATTCCCTGTGGGATGGGGGGAGATGTTAGTGGGCATGTTGGAGTGCCGAGTCGTATATGCCTGGGGTTCATGTGTGCTAGGGATGTTGTACTTCCACTTGCATGACATTGCCTACCAAGAGGCACAATCGATGAGCTACGGTACCACGCTCCTGATGGTATGGGCGTGGGAGCATATTGCTATTTTTTGACCACCTTTTACAGTTGACGTACCTCATGGAGCTCCATATGCCTTCCGTTATGCGGGGGCAACAACACAACATCACATTGGGGACACAGGCTACTTTAGACATGCTATAGACATGATGCAGGAGTTCACATGGAGACTGTACCTTGGCTGCGAGCAGTGGTCAGATGAGGATGAGCACCTGCCATTTTGTAGACAGACACAGTATTTGGTGGGATAGACAGTGTCCCACATGCACATTATAGAGCAGCAGTTACCAGACCGGGTATTGAGATAGTTTGGAGAGGTACAAGATGTACCTCGAGGGAGAGCAGAGTTTGCTCGGTCATCATGAGAGGTCCTGCTATGGGGGCCAAAGATTTCAGTCGCGACTGTGGAGGTAGATATTGATGGGTTACAGGCACTTCCATGGAGATGGAGAGATGAACCAGCAGATCCAGGGACCACTCCAGCTTATGATCAGTGGTGGGCCATACACAGGCTGATTCCCATGACAGATCCAGGGCAGCTAGCACCGGTAGAGTGGCGTGGTATAGGTCCATGAGGTAGATGAGGCAAAGGAGGAGGCCAAGGAGGCAGAGGAGGCTGTGGTGATGGAGGGGATGATGGCAGAGGTGGCTGACGTGGAGGCAGGAGAGGGAGGCGTGGTCGACGGGGACGAGGACCAGCCTTGTCACCAATCTGAGAGGAGAGAGGAGGAGAGGAGGATGTGGCCATGCTAGATGTGGCTAGAGTGGTGAGGAGGATCAGCCGGCAGAGGCAGTTATCCTAGACATCCCAGATATCCCACTAGAGGCAGAGGTAGGTGCCAAGGAGGCAGTTGAAGAGGAGGTAGTTGGAGAGGAGGCAGTTGGAGAGGAGGCAGAGGTTGATGCCCTTGGGTTGCTAGGTGCCTACTAGGAGGACGATGATGAGGATGATGATCATGAGAGAGAGATCCGAGATCAGATCTTGGAGGAGATCGATGAGGAGGAGGATGGGAGAGACAAGGCCATACATGATGAGAGGCAAAGGATCCAGACATGGATACATTGTGAGCCTAGGTTGCCTCATTGGAGGATCAGATGAGAGTGTTGATGGCCGAGAGGGATGCCTATCGGGTGGAGAGAGACAAATCCTTGATGGATAGGGATCAGGCCATAGCCCAGCGGTAGGAGACTAAGCAGAGATTCACAGAGCTCAGGTCATTATGCACAAGACCATCAGCAGCATTTGCCAGAGAGTTGGTCAGATTCAGAGAGAGGGAGAGATACTACCGGGACTTATATGAGGTAGAGGTTCCCCTAGAGAGATGGGCTCCCAGTTTTTCAGTGACACACAGTAGCAGGTCCCAGACTAGGACCCACACACGGACGGTTAGCACAGAGGGGGTGGATCAGCCACATAGAGCAGGGCCCTATGACATACCTCCCACAGCTCAGAGATCAGCAGGTTCCCAGCATCATTCTCCCACACACTCCCGGCATGATGGCAGTGGCAGTTTAGGATAGAGATACTGCTTGAGATTATTTTGAGACATCGTATTTTGGTCTTATAGCTTGCGGGCTTCCATGTATTTGTGATACATTATGACATTGTGATGTGACAAATTTGAGCGATATATATATATGATTTTGGCGGTGATTCTCATGATATGCATTGCTATGTATGGATTATGTAGTCTTTATTTATACATGTGATGTTTATATGATATGCCTATGTGATGAATGAGTATATGTATTTTATGATGTTTATGCAGCTAATGAGATAATGTTGATCCTACACGATGCATGGTTCTATATGATGTATGATCCTATATGATTATGAGATGCAATGTGATGTTATATGTATAATGCAAACGACATTTGTGTTAATGCAAATGTAATGTGATGCACGTATTTATAGTTGATTTGTACATGAAATGCTTATAATATGTATTGGTTTTTAATGATTATTGTGGATGATGCCATGGTGATTTAGATGTAAAATATGCCTATATGTATGAATGTTTCTAACATGTATGTTGATGCAGGATGATGTACACCATTTTGTGTCACAGGACTTCATCATAATGCAAGAAAAAGGAACTGTTAGTGCGGAAAGAAAGATCGACAAAGAAGGAAAAGACAGAAGATAGATGTTAGTATTAGGAATCTTCGATATTTTTCCGTATCATAAAAGGTATTGCACTTTATCATCATTGGGCGGGACTAATACAAATGGAGAAAAACACCATGATATGACATAGATCAAGGTGTGCAAGGTCATCCACTTGCTATTAACAGACAGTCGCAGACAAGGATTGTCATTGACTCATACTAAGGGCACAAGTTGCCCCAGTCTTTTTGTTAGGACAAACCACATATATAAAACAAAAGAAAAGACAGGTCATGAGACATCATTGCTCCTCTAAATTCTTCATGGGACATCCTTGAGGAAACTAGTAACATGACTCAAAAATCAAGTTTTAAAAGACAGTCGACAAACAACAGTCAAAGAAAATAGAATTCTGATACATCGTTGCTTCTCTAAATCCTTCATGGGACATCCCTGAGAAAGCTAGTAACGTGAATCCCAGTCATTAATACAAGATAAATGATAAGATAAACAAGCCATAAAGTCAATAAGCCAATAGAATAGTTGCCAAAACATGATTTGTTTGTTTGATTTGTTGATTGATAGAGCCTGATTGCAGGAGATACACATACCGGATAAGACTGCGAGTCTGGTTTCGATGTTATGACTATCTATATAAGGCATGACAAAGCCTGGTTTCAGAAAGACATGTATCGTATAAGATGTTGAGTTAGATACCAATGATGTGATAACCTGTGTAAGGCTATGTTTGATTGTTTGACCTTGTTGATTATGCAGGAAGGACTCATCTTGAATAAGACATAGGTTGATTGTTTTGATAACGTCTGTTGCCAAGAAGGACACATCTTGTAGCAGACTGTAGTTGATCTGTTTTGATTATTTTGTTTGGCAAGGTGTTTGATTTGACTTAGAGATATTGCTGACTTGTTCACCAGATTGATGCATGACCTGATACGATGTGTGGACAATTGACTATGGGTGACGATAAACCCTAAAGGACTAACTTAGTGCGGCCTCGAGGGCTCATCGATTGATGGCCTTGCCTACGTTATACACGTAGAGACCTTGTAGTTCAACTTGACTTGACCGAAAAGACTGACTACAAATAGAAGATGTGTATGAAAATGAATGTGACGAACCCTAATGGACTGACCTAGTGCGGTCTCGGGGGCTCATCGATTGATGGCCTTGCCTACGTTATACACGCAGAGACCTCGTAGTTCGACATGACCAATGACCTTGTCATATAGACATATGGATTGACTCATGACTTTATATAGACAAACCTAAACGGATTGACCTAATGCCTCAGGGGCACATCGATAGATGGCCTTGCTTACGTCCAGTCGTAGAGGCAACGTAGTTCGACAAACGACAAAGACTGACAAGTGCAACTGACTCTGACTTTGTTTTTTGGATTTTCAGAATGTTTTTATTTTTTTGTCCTTTTGAAGTTTTCCAATGTTTTTGTGTTTTCTCATGGTGTTACGTCTTCCATATAGCCAATGTAAGAACCAATATGACACACGTCAAGTGTTTTCCCCCAGTCGAGTATAAGATCAATTGATTATGAATAGGATAAAATGAGGGATATGAAATGCGCTCGATGTCAATCGTTCCAGGTCATGGGAAAGACTACCACTTATTACGGATGGTATATACAAGTGATGGACATGAAAGATACGGGATACGTATAAGGATAGTCAGTATGTACAAGGATAAGGACTATGTACAGGGATCATGGACTATATACAATGAAGTGGACTATGTATAAGGTAGATTAGAATAATAGTAGACAAAGGAGCAGAGTTGAGTACACATGGCGCCTGTTTGCCAGGTTTTCACCATGGTACCTATCCAAAGTGCCACTGAAGTGGTTTTCACTATTGGACGAATGATTTGTCTTTACTATTTTCTAGATTATCTAATTTTTTTGGTGTTACCAAGACGCCTATTTGCCAGGTTTTCACCTTGATAATGATTTTTTTTTTTTGTATTTTTGCTAATTAAGACAAAGGCTCCCAGAAGCTATGCGTAGAACTTCTTCAGATGCATAATATTGATTGGTGAGGACAATGGTTCCCCTTCAGGAGTAGAGAGTTGGTACACTCCTGATCCAAAAGCTTCTGTGACAATAAAAGGTCCTAACCAGTTAGGTTCAAACTTTCCTGGTTTTTCTCTTTCTGCTTGATTCTTTGGGTTCTCCATTAAAACCAGGTCACCAATGTCAAAGTTTATGTTCAAGACCCTCCTGTTATAGCTATGATGAAGGTGATTCTGGTATGCATGGAGATGGTCTAGTGCCTTCTATCTTCGCTCATCTAAAAATTCTAGCTCATGGAGTCTCGACACTCGGTACTCTTCATCATCAATGTGGCCTTTCAGGGATACCCTTAAGGAAGGAATCTCGACCTCAATAGGTAAAATGGCTTCAGACCCAAAGACAAGTGAATATGGGGTAGCACCAATGGGAGTACAAATACTTGTACGATAAGCCCATAAGGCAGGGTTAAGCTGTAAATGCCAGTCATGACCAGCATCATTGACAGTCTTCTTGAGGATTCTAATGATGGTCTTGTTAGACGCCTTTGCTTGGCCGTTACCTTGTGGGTAGTATGGAGTGGAAAAGTGATGTTGGATATGACATTCATCACACAGGTGGCAGATTTCTTGGTTCTTAAATGGGTGACCATTGTCAGTGATTATGGACTGAGGGACACCATACCGACAGATGATATAGTTCAGGATAAATCTAGAAATCTGTGTGCCGGTAATGTATGTCACAGGAATGGCTTCAATCCACTTCGTAAAGTACTTAGTGGCAGTGATAATGAACTTGTGTCCATTAGATGATGTGGGGTGGATCTTACCTATGAGGTCGAGTCCCCATTGGGCAAAGGGCATGGTGACGTGATATGATGAAGCTCCTGTGCTGGGGCATGTATCAAATCTCCATGAACTTGGCATTGGCGACATTTTGTTACAAAGACATATGAGTCTTTTTCCATAGTAGGCCAATAATAACCCAGTCTCATAATCTTTTTGGCTAAGGTAGGACCGCTAGAATGGGAACCACATATACCCTCATGCACCCAATGCAAGGTTGCTTGTGCTTCAGTAGAATCAATACATCTCAGTAGGGTATTATCTAGGGTGCATCTATATAGCGTGTCTCCGACGATGGTATATTTGGCTAACTTGAAGAGGATTGTTCTACATTGGTTATTGGATAGGCCAATGGGTACAACTTTGGCATGAAGGTAATCATAGATTTATTTGTACCATGGGGAATCGGGACCAACGATGTCACACACCATTTCAGAATCTGGGATATCGTAGGCTGGGACCAAAAGCTGTTCCACCAAGAACTCAAACTTAGGCACATTGTTAGGAATGTCAAGAAGTGATGCAATTGTAGCCATAGCATCTGCAACCCTATTTAAAACTTGAGGTATTTGATGAAATTTGACTTTGTCAAAGTACTCTTTAAAGCTATCTGCCATGCACTTGTATGGAGTAAGCTTCTCATCCTTAGTCTCATAATCATCATTTACCTGTCTGATTACTAGTTGAGAATCGCCATATACCTGTAGGTTCTTGATTTTCCATTTGACTGCCATGCGTAAACCTGTCACTAAAGCTTCATACTCTGCCATGTTGTTAGTGCATGGAAATGCAATCCTAATGACTTAGGGATGGAATCACCCTGTGGTTGTGATAAACAATATCCCAACCCCTGAACCATGATTTGTATGTGAGCCATCAAAGTACAGTTTCCATGTTATGTTTGTGTCAAATGTGAATATGAACTCATTAGGAAAGTCTGCAACTAATGGGTGATCTGCCTGTATGGGTGCATCCTAACTGATCAGCAATGACCTGTCCTTTAATAGCTTTTCTTTCCACATACTGGATATCATACTCACTAAGTATCATAACCCACTTGGCCACGTCCTGTTAATGCTGCCTTGCTGAGAAGATATTTCAGAGGGTCTATTTTAGCAATCAACATTGTTTGATGGTTTAGCATGTAGTGCCTCAGTTTTTGGGTAGCAAATACTACTGCAAGACAGGCACGTTCAATGTTACTATAGTTGAGCTCATAACCAACCAAAGTCCGGCTGATATAATAGACTGCCCTTTCATGTCCTTCATCGTCATTCTATGCAAGCAATGCTCTGAGTGATGAATGGGTTGCTGTGATATAAAGAATCAATGGTCTCCCTTCAACAGGTGGCATTAAGATAGGTGGTGTAAGTAAATATTCTTTAATCAGTTGAAAAGCCTCTTCACACCTAGGTGTCCATGCAAAGGGTACTCCTTTCTTAAGTAGATGTTGAAAAGGGTGTGTCTTGTCTGCTAGCTGCACTATAAATCTTCTGATAGATTGCAACCTTCCCTATAATGTCCTTAGTTGACTGAGATTGTTGGGTGGTGGCATGTCCATGATTGATTTTACCTTAGCAGGATCTACTTCAATGCCTCGTCTAGAAATGATATAACCTTACAGCTTTCCTGACTTGACTCCAAACACACATTTCTTTGGATTGAGTCTCACATTATACTTCTCCAGCCTCTGAAATACCTTGTCTAAAACCTATAAATGTTCTTCCCTTGTCTTGGATTTTACAATAAGGTCATCGACATAATCCTCCATACAAGTGTGTACTAGATCATGAAAGATAGTAGTCATGGCACGTTGATAGGTTGCTCCTGCATTCTTGAGTTCGAAGGGCATAACATTCCAGCAATACGTTCCCCAAGGACAAGTGAAGGTTGTCTTAGGTTGATCTTCAGTGCAATTCAGATTTTATATCTGAGAATCCATCCATAAGGGACAACATCTCATATCCTGCTGTCATGTCAACTATCATGTCTATATTAGGCAAAGGGAAGTCATCCTTAGGACAAGCTTTGTTGATATCTCTAAAATCAGTGCAGATGTGGATGCCCCCAGCTGGTTTGGTAACTGGTACAAGATTGGAAATCCAATCTGCATAGTCAATAGATCTGATGAAACCAACATCTAAGAGTTTCTTGAGTTCTGCCTTGACTAATAAATCAATTTGTGGATGCATTTTTCTCAACTTCTGTTTTACTGGTTTGGCACCTAGTTGTAAAGGCAAGTGATGTAGAACAAGTTCAGGATCTAACCCAGGCATGTCAGCATATGACCAAGCAAAATTTATCTATCTCTGTTCAAAGAAGTCGTGGAACTCTGATTTCTCTTGTGTTGTTAATGACGCTGCCAAATAAATCAGTCGAGGATTCTCTTTTGTGCCTATGTTGACTTCTACTGATTCTTCAACGAGCATGGGTGAATTTTCCTGTGCAATGGGAAGAATGTTCAAACCTCCATCCTTAGGCACCTCAGAAAGGTTTTCACCTTCGGATGCGTCCTTTCTTTTTACTTTTTCATTGTCTAGAGGTGCCTTTCGGTTTTCACCTAGAGACTCATCCTTTTTATCTTGTTTATTCTTTTTTCTCATTTTTGCAACTGGAGGGTTGAACAGATTCCCCAAAATATGCTTTATTTTCCAAGTCAATGGTAAAACCAGCTTTATGATCTCTGTTAGGTATGCCTTCTCGTAATCCTAGGAACTCAACAATTGCTTCGTCGTTCTCAAAAGTGTCTAAGATAGGTGTATCTTGTTGATCCCAATCTATGAGTTGGGGATAAACTAAGGGCATGTCATCGTCAGAGTTATCAAAGTCTAATAGGGTCAAGGTAAATATTGAATTATTCATGTGATTACAAAAGTCTTGTACCAAGTCTGTTTTGCTCTTGGGTTTGGGTCTAGGCGGATGAATAGGTGGGCCTAATGCCAAGGTTTGACTATCAGAAATAGGTGGTTGAGGGTGCCAAGAGGTAGGATCGAGTGATTCCCAATAGTAGTGTTTAAACCATTCCTCTTTTGTCATTTTCTTTGGTGGATAGGAATTCAAAGGATTAGGTGAAGAACTTAACATCAAGTTGAGTTCTCCAAATAACTTGTCAAGGTCCATGGATGAAGTAGAGGATAGGGAATCCCACTCATAATCGTTAGAATCAGGGGAGTCAAAATGATGTTGGTCTACTAGTTTGTGAGATGTCTTAATATCTTCTGAAGCACGTACTTCCTTAAGTAAGGGTGATAGAGTACTAGGAATGCCAATCTAAATCGGTTGAAACCCTAGCCCTACTCCTTTTGGCCATTGAGAAACAAATATTGGTTCCACTCTACCATCTTGGTTTAAACCTAAACCACTTTGTCCATCATATCCTTTGATTTGCATGATTTTGAAACCCTTTCCATATAGACTTGTAGGAATGTGAGCAAGTAAAAGGGGTTCTTGATTATCTTCCTTATACAGCCACGAAGTGACATCTTCTGTATCTACAGCCTCTTTGCTTAATTCACCCCATTTAGTGAAAGTTGTTGTGGGGGGAACATGTATAGTGATCATAGATTGTCCCCTACCTATTATAGGTAAACCATATGACTTAGGAGGAACCAAATGGCTAACACAATAAGAAGTCTTCATGTAATACTCTCCACAACCCTTGTCTTGGATCTCGACCCTAGGAGTGGTAGGAAGTGAGGGTGAAACAGATGTTCAAGTGAGTGTGGATGGGTCAACATAAGAAGATAGATTAGATGGTGAGGCCTCTTGGTTGACTGGCACTTGACATTGAGGGATCTCCTTTAGATTGGTGCAATATTGGAAAGGATAGGGATCACCATCTATAGTTATTTCGGTGCCATTGTAAGGGAATTTAAGACACTGATGGTATGTGGAAGGGACCGCCTTCATGGCATGAATCCATGGTCTACCTAGCAGAAGGTTATAAGGGAGGGTGAGATCCAAGACCTGGAACTTTGTCTCCATTACCGCAGGACCAATTCTGATAGGAAGTGTTACCACCCCCTTTGATTTTCATTTTTCATCATCATAAGCCTTAATGACAATACTCTTAGTGGTGTCTACGCATGCTTCTAAGATACCTAATGCCTTAATTAGTTTTAAAGTGCATAATTTAACCCTGCTCCTCCGTCTACCAAAACTCGTCTAACCTTGGTGTCATCGACAAGGACTTCTAGATGTAAAGGGTCATTGTGATTCGTCTTGTCCATGACATAGTTTTGTTTAGAAAATGTGGCATGATGATTATTGGTAAAGTAGCCCACCATTTCCTGGAAATGATTGACATCAAGGTCATTAGGGACCGTGGTGTTCTATAAAGCCTTATCGAGGATAGATTGGTGCTCCAGAGAGATACGCAACAATTCCAAGATTGAGATTTGGGCTGAGGTCTTCCCCAATTGGTCAAGTAGGTTATATTGTAACTTGGAAGGTTGAGGTGTTTGCTGTGATGGAGGGCCTGGGATAGTAAACTTAGTACGACGAGTATTGACTGCACACTCAGGATTAGCATTGATAGTAATGGTATTGATGTTTTGATCAGCGTCGTGAAGGGAATGAATGATTTTGCCGCTATCATAGTCATGTTTGATACTCGCATAATTGGCCAACATATTGGTCTTAGTACTCGAACTGGGGACATTTCCTTTCCCATGGTCATGTAGTGGGTCTGAAAAGACTTGATGATCAGTGTTGGATGTCTTTTTTTTTTGCCCACTAACCTCAATAATTCTCTTGTCAACAAGATCTTGTATGATATTCTTCAGTTGTCGACAGTTTTGTAGGTTATGTCCCTTAGTCCTATGATAATCACAAAAGGCATTGTCATCCCACCAAGCTGGTTTAAACTGTCCTAGATCATATTGTCTTGGTTCCTGCAGCTGTATGAGGTTGTGTTGTAACAGTTGTTTGAACACTGACTCAATGGGTTCCCCTAAGGGAGTGAACTCACGTTTTTGAAATCTCCTTGGTTGTGGACGTTGAGTATTTGAGACCGTGTTAGGAGGTTGATTGACAACATTAAGAGTGTTGGCACAAGTATGAGGTCCTTGTAATGTGAGGAGGGGTCTTGATTGTAATGTTTTAGCATCAACCACCCCATCATTGGTGACATTTTTGTTGTGAGACCAAAATCTATTTCTGTCAGTGGGGGTGTTTTGTACGATTGGGTTTCTATTGGATGTTGTCATTTTGATTTCACCCTTTTCAATGAGATCCTTCTCTATTATCACCCCTTTTTCCATGAGTTCTGAAAAAGATATGCAACAATGTACCCTTAAGTTACTCCTGAGTTTTGGATGAAGGTTTTCTTGAAACATTGTAACCTTTTGTTTTTCGGGTATCTTGACAGGACACCTACTAGCAATAGTTCTCCATCGCTGGAAGAAAGCAATGAATTTTTCACCTTCATCTTGTGTTGTGTGGCACAAGGTTGCTATATTTATCTCATGGTCAATGTGGAAAGAGAATTGTTCCACAAATTTCTCGACTAGTTCCCCCCAAGATCTAATGCCAGAATCTAAACCCAAAAACCATTCCAGTGCAACTCCTACAAGACTTCGTGGAAATAGCCTCATAAGATACGTGGGGTCGTAAGCGACATCTATGCATATGGTAGAAAATTCCCTAATATGTTCTACTGGATTGCATTTTCCATTGTACTTAGGAAGATTCGGTATGACATATCTGTGAGGAAAAGGTGTCATGTACAATGATCTATCAAAAGGGAATGGGCATATGTCCTTTGGTGAAAATGATTTCTTAGTTGAGACTGACATGTTATCCATTTGCATTTTTAATGCATGCATTTGTGTTTGTAGGACGTCAACTTGGGTCAAATATGTACTAGGAGGATTATGCGGATCCATGTATGTATTCTGAAATCCAAAGTCTCGTGATGGGTTTTGATTGAACTTTGGCATCTGAGGTGGATTTGGATTCAGAATGTTGGTAAATGTATTCTAGTCTGGTATCTGCATAAATCGGTGTTGACCTAGGTTCTGTGTAAATGGATTCTGAGTACCACTCTATGAAAAGGGATTCTAATTCAGAATTGATGTGAATTGGTTTTGACTTGGAATCTATGTGGATGGATTCTGATTACCAATCTGTGAAAAAGGGTTTTGATTCGGAATCGACATAAATTGGTTTTGACTTGGAATCTGCATGGACATATTTTGACTACCAATCTGTGAAAAAGTGTTATGATTCAGAATCAATGTAAATGGACTCTGACTGCTAGTTTGGAAGAGTGGATTTTGATTGCCATATTGGAAAGAGGGAATGCCCCCTGTTTGTGAAACCCTTGGTATAGTACTAGTGATTTGAGCACTAGGTATGGCCATCGACTGTGGTAAGGTACCCATGATACTAGCAGTAGGTATGGTTGTTGATTGTGCACTTGTGACACCGACATATGATGTATGGGATGACATTTTAGGTCTTTTACTCCCAATAAGAGGACCAGTGGGAGTGGATGATGATGCCCCTGTAGTGAAATTAAATCCTGATGTCACGCTAGATGTACCAAATGGGGACGTATGGAATGTTGTACTCTGTGTAGATGTGCTAGATGGCATAGTTGTACTGACCTGAGGTATAGTAGTACTAGCAGTCATGGTATTTGTCCCTTGTGTAGGTTGAGTTTGTAAGGTGCTAATGACAAATCCTGGAGGTAAGGTAGCACCTTCAGCTAGCAATTTTCCTAAAAACCATTGACGATCATTTGCTAGGTATTCATCTACAAAAGAGGCAAACTCAGGGTCCTGTGCGGCAGCCTCTATGTCCTCTACTACAATGTGTCCTTGAGTGTTTCTAGTGGTGAATTTGTCTAATAGAGTCTTATGAGGTCTTGAAGAAAATGGATTGATGAATTCGTTTGGGTTCGACATGTTTTCTCTCTCTCTTCTCTTAGACCTAGTTTCAACCATGTAAGACAAGCTCAGTATGTGGGAAATACAAGACTATATCTAGAAACTGTATGACTCTAGTCTATGTTTTTGGGATTTTCATATGCAAATAATGAATGTCCTAGGATGACACTAGTCTAGACTCTAAAGATGCAAAGTCTAAGCAAGACCCTAAAGTGATCAATTCTAAAAACCCAAGATGAAGGGACCAACTGCCTAAAGTCAAACCAAGGTGTCAATTTAGTTAAGTCAAGGAACCAATATAGGATGAGGATCAAAGACAAGTTGAGTTTCTTAACTAGACTAATGAGCTAGGATGACTCTCTGTAGGACAAAGTATAAGATGATAGGACTAGGTTCAATGACAAATTTTGTTGACACTATGACCTTTCTAGAGTGTAGATGGTGAACTACTCCTAAAGTTTGTAAAAGTGACCTTTCTAGAAGTCTAATGCAAGGTGATATGTACCCTAAGATGAAGCTAAACTCTAACTGAAGACAACTATGGTAACAACTGAATGAACCTAAAGGATGCAAAATTGAGAAAATAATTTCAAGTTTTTGTTTCAAAGACTATTTGTGCGAAGACCACTGAAACTGGTATAACCGTGTTGACTAGACAGTGACTGTGAATTTTGGTTTTCTGATAATCAGAAAGATGCGTCGTTTAATTTTTAGTTGCGGCTCAAAATTAACAGTTGCGGTCTAAACTAATAGATGTGACTCAAAATATACCAGGTGTGACTCTAACTTATAGATGCGACTCAGAATATAACGCATGCAATTTTTCCAAAGCAAATGCGAGCCAAACTGACAAATGCGACTCAATATTAACAGATGCAACTGACAATGATAGATACGACCCTAAATTTAACATATGCGACTGACAATGATAGATGCAACTCTAAAATTAACAGATGCGACTCTAAAAATTAGATGCGTGTTTCTGGTGAACAGTTGCGACTCTCTGTGAATTTTCAGTGACATGAAATTTAAATTGACTCCATTTTCCATGATCAAATTTTGACAATCAAAGACAATCGTAAGACAAAGTATTTTCAATTTTGATTTTGGACTCAAAGAACGTTTAAAGTGATAATAGACAAGCACATCCTAATAGGCCAAAGGCCTAGGGTTTGTATACTTGGTATAGCCCACCTATTATACCCCGGATTGGTGATGAACACCTTTCCTTCTCGAGAGCGGATAGCTTAGGAATTTGGTGGCATTGGCTCCCCTCCACGGCTCATTAACGTCTTTCGAGCACACCAATTCTGAATTCTTTGGGCAATGACCTCCCAAGAACTACTATCTCTACTCAAGGGGATCAGTAGTGAGTATCTTTGGGCATGATACTATACCCTGCACTAATACCAAGCAACGGCCACAAATAGGTTGGTCTCTACAACAAAGGGTATTTAATTCGGGCATTCCGTTCGTGGGGTGTGATCCATACGACGTGAGTCCCCTTTCGGATCCATCTCGTCGGAACCACACTTGTGATTCTTGGGGTTTCCCCAAGAACCCACTTTTATATACCGATTGGAAGTCCCTTGGGTTCAGGGTGCTACCGGTCTGAGTCGTCCTGGGGTGAGTACTTTTTCCCACCAGAACAAGCCCAAGTTCTAGAGTTGGTAACCATTTCTCTTACACCCAGGATCACATGAATGTGCAAGGGGAGAGGATACTTCGATATACCAAGTCGTAAGGGTAACCAGACTTGTGCTTTCGCACCAAACACAGTAGACACTTGTTAATTTTAACCAAACGACAGATTTTCTATGCTACCAAACAATCTGTTTCAAAATTTAACTAGGGTCTTCGACAAGCGTCCTGTAGAAGATGTCATTAGTAATTTTCAATATTGTCTTCGTCAATCGTCCTACAAAAGCTTGTTAACTCTAAATGGCCACACATTGAAAATTAAATATCAGTAACACGAAAATCAATTGAAAATTCTAGATTGCCGAGAGCAGAAATTAAAATTTTACCAGTCAATTGCGTCGCTTCGTTACCAGTCAAATGCATTGTTTCTTTTTCAGTTGTGGCTTGGGAAGTCAATTGTGGTTTAGGAATTGTCAGATGCATCATTTCTCTGTCAGTTGCGGTTCAGAAAGTCAATTGCGGTGCAGAAACTTCACATGCATCGTTCCATACAAAAAAATCTGCAAAAACCAAAATTAAAAGATCTACGGATTCGCAAAGATGGTGTCTTCACATCGGGTTCACCAAATGTAACGCAGAATAAAAGCTTTGCACAATAGACAACAAAGAAGTTTGATTAGAAGCACACATGCAATGCAATACTAAAATCTAAAATACAAATTCATTCGTTAAGCAACAAAGAACATGGGAAAGTAAAAACATAATTAAAACTAGAACAATCTCACCAATTTTCAAACGTATTTCCATGATTCATCTCGATTTCCCTTCTCCATTTTGCTTGTGTAGTATAATTGCCCTCAGATTTTTCAAGTTCGTGCAAGTATAGCCTAAGATAATGATTAGCAAAATATCAAAGATTCAAGACAAAGTGCTCTCCAAAGTCATAAGATTTTGCGAGAGAGGTTGGAATGAAGAATGACAGATCAATTTATAGAAAATTGATTATTCGAACGACAGGCCAAGATCGAAAGATCAACGGATGGTTGAGATTGACTGATTAGACATGCATTCTGATAACTGTTAGTGATGACATGAGTGATACAAATTAGAAATATGATTAAAGATTAAATAAATGATTTAATCTTCAGTTTGACATTCGAAAACATTAGAAATATCTTTGCATGAAAAAGATAAAGATTGATTATAACGACTCTCTGTTCGAATGCACACACAACATTTAATTAATTAAATAAGAATATTTAATTAATCCACATGTACACGCAATTGAGTTAGAACTGGACGATTTGAATGGTTTGACGAAGAGATTACTCGAGAATGGCACTCAGACATCAAATCAATAGTTAACTGAACGATTAAAATAGATGTCGAGTCGAGTAAAAGTGAATACTTAGATAACTCACATAATTATCTAAAATATAGAGGAATGTGTTAAAATAGAATTAATGAATTAAATAATGCATTTAATTCAAGACTCGATATTCGAAGAATAATTAAATAAATAAGATTTATTTAATTAAATGATGAAGGGATTTAAATGAATAATTAAATAAATAAAAGAATTTATTTAATTATAGTTGAAGTATGATAAAGAGTAAATTAAATAAGAATTTATTTAATTTGACAAGGAGGATAAGGTTAATTAGTAACATAATTAAATAAAAAACGTTTATTTAATTAATCAAATAGAATAAAGAAAGGTGAATTAATTAAATAATTAAGATTATTTAATCAATAGAAGAATTAATGTTAAGATGAATTAATTAAATAATTAAGATTATTTAATCAATAGAAGAATTAATATTAAGATGAATTAATTAAATAATTAAGATTATTTAATCAATAGAAGAATTAATGTTAAGATGAATTAATTAAATAATTAAGATTATTTAATCAATAGAAGAATTAATGTTAAGATGAATTAATTAAATAATTAAGATTATTTAATCATGACCATGAAGAATAAGAATTATGAAGAATATGGAAGTCGCAGGCCTAAACCAGATTTCGGTGTCTACAAGGGGAATTTTTTTGAAAGTATGTTTAGGAAACGGTTTAACAAAGTTTGGATTTTTTTTGAGTCTATCTTGATGGAGTGCAAAGCCTCATTATAGGGTTTTCCCTATTTGAATTTTTCAAGCCTAGTCACATTAAGACCTTATGAAGCATGGCCTTTGGTATATGCATAACTCTTTGTTATTTTTCACCTTGGACTCAAGACTTTGTCATCTTTAGTGAGAGAGGTTTGGAGGTGCTTATGTGGATTGACTTTCTTAGTCTTCTTTTATCTTATTGACATTTTTTGATTATATTTTAGCCTCTTAATTATGTTATTTGTGTTGAACTTAAAAACACTAAAATAATTATTCTTTTATTGTTAAAAAATAATCTTTACTTAGGTGAAGAATATTTATTAATTTCTATTATTTAAATACTTGTAGAAATATTCCAAAAGAATCCCTACAAGTCTTTTGACTTATTTGAGTATTCTCACATGTGTGAGAATGACTTATTTTATATAATTCCTTTTTGGGGAGTATTAAGGCTTAGGTGTAGCCTCCTCCTTATGAGGTTCTTGAAACCTTGCACACACATAGGATGAAAGGTGGCATGCATAAACATAAGATTTACTTATGCAACTCCTTTCCCACCTCTATTTATTTGACATTCTTCTCTCCTTCTTCACATGAAACATTCTATGCTTGAGCCCTCTCTCTCATTCTCTCTTTGTAATCTTCTTTAAGTTTTATGTCATCTCCATAATATTGGGGGTTTTTTCTTTGCTTTTCCCCCCTTACAAAATATTGTGTCTCCTCTTGGATATTTGGTGTGCATAATCTTGGTGCTCTTGGTTTTCATCTTGGATGGTAATGTTTTCCTTCAAACAATTCCTTATTGGATTAGTACTTTCCTTTAATTCCATTTTATTATTCCTTTCATTTATTCATCATTATTTGATCATTAATATCATTATTTAATAAAAATGGGTCAATTTTGATCCATTAAATAAATACATTAAATCTTAATATTAATCTATTATCCATCAAATGATTAAATAAAATATTAAATTTCACCTCATATTCTCCAATTATCCATTAAATTAATATAAATTAATCCTAATGTTCATCTATTATCCATCAATTAATTAAATGAAATATTAAATTCCACCTCATATTATTTAATTATATACTGAATAAATAATCAAATCTTCAAATTTCATCTCATTTAGATAACATAAATAAAAAATTAGTTAACTCACTAGTCAAATTAGTCCACGCATCAATCTATTCAATTCACCCACTCATGCAGTTAGTTAACTATTTCAAGAAAATAATTAACTCCTTCTAACTCCCTCCATGCACTCATTTACTCACTAACACAAATAGCTAACCCATAAATCAATTTTGTTAACAAGTAATCAATTTGAGTTGACTAATAATCACCATTTTTAATTAAAATTAAACTAATTTGCAACTCGTCTATATGGTTGTCACCTCTCTTCATCACATTCATAATCTATAGAGTTAAACTCACAATACATGATCTTATATTAGCTATCAAATCCTTTCACCAAAATTTTATAAATTCAACCTCTTATTCATCTACTATTAATTTTATAATTCAAAGAGTATTTTCATTATGTTGAGGAAATGAGAGCACCCACATCATGGGCATATCCATGCAATGCTCAATTGGAGGTTTGCATGAGTTATAATGAAGTGTTTTAAATAATATTTTAATGTTTATTATTTATTTTTATTTCATACATTTATAACTCAATTTTTTTTTCATTTCATCCACCAAATATGTTTGTTTTGAGATAGATCTTTCTAAAGATTTGAAGAATTCAGTTGTTATACAAACTAGATAAGTGTATAATTCTAAAGAGGTTGTCTATCTTAAATTTTCAAACATTTACTATGAACCTGTTAATCTTCTAAAAATAAAATCAAGGATAGATCCTTTGGTTAACTCTAGAACCAAACTTGAGCCTCAACCTTTAGGGATGCTACCTTGAAATAAAAGAGTGTTAGTCTATATTTAGCAGTTGCAAGAACAACTATTATAACAAGTCAAAACCCTAGATTTTCAATAGTGGGGCACTTTCAAAGGCTTCAAATATTATAGTTTCAAAATCTTCAAATAAGGGGAAGGATATTAATCTCTCTTCTTCTCAAGAAGAATACTCCAAGAAAGAAAACAAGTAGATTTATTAAAACTCCACTTCTAGCTAATGTGTTGTCTTCCTAAACAATAGGCCAAATTCATTCTTAATGCAATTTAGGCTGAAGGTGTTGGTGCATATTTTTGCAGTGTCCAATTTGCTTGAATCCTAGCCCCCTTATACATTTGGACCTATTTTTATATCATTTATAATGAATTTGAGATAATTCCTAATGTGATATAAAAATACTTTTTTTTTCTTTGGGCATGATGTATGATGTAATATTGATCCCTAATGCAAGTGGCATGGATTCTATGGTATCCTTGATCCTCGATTCTTGAAATTTTATTTTTAATTTATATTTTAAGAGTTGATGATGTGATGGTATTCTAATTTGTTTGTCCCTATCATCATGGGTTATGATGTATCCTTGACCCTCGAACCCCAAAACTATACAACTCCCATATTTTGCACTATTAACTCCTACTTACCTCCCCACATGGCTCAAGTTTCTATTAATGATTATATTTGATGTTTCAACTAATACAAATGGATTTTATTACCTAAAAATAGCTATTGATCTCAAGGGTGTGAATTGACACAATTCTAGTGGTGAAAGATGAAGGTGCCCATGTAGTCATTAATATGGTGGTTGAATCTTAGATATTAATGGTTCTCACACCATCCCTAGGCTACCCTTTTAGAAATTTTATAGGCTAATCCTTGCCTCAAGTACACCATAACTAAATGGTAATATTAATGGTTAGGATGGCTATGATAAAAAAGTTGCATGCCTTCAAATACTTATGTATATATCTAAGAATTGATTTCTACATGAAGGAATTAGGGCTAATGAGAACCAAAATATGGGTGACCTCTATAATTGTGACTTTGTTCATTTTTCCAATACTACACAAATGTGATGGGTGATATATATTGTCAAATTTTGATTTGGATAAAGGGGGGAAATTGCTTGTAGATAAAAATGAGAGAAAAGCTATGTAACCCCTTAGGGTTTTTCTTTCCAAAAAAAAGATCAAGGTATTGGATGGGTGCACAAAGATGGGGGGCCAAAAAGTGGCCGCCTAACTTTTTGGCCCCATAAAAGCCATAAGTGTGCATGTTATAACACACTTATATTATTACTTGACCTGGCAATAATGCAAGCACATTATAATACACTCGTTTTATTGCTTGACTTGGAAATAACACGAGTGTGTTATAATGCGCTCACATTATTGCTTGACTTCGCAATAATGTGAGTACATTATAACACACTCACACTATTGCTTGAATTAGCAATAATGTGAACACATTATAACAAAATCACACTATTGCTTCACTTAGCAATAACACAAGCATGTTATAACACACTCACACTATTGCTTGTTAAAATAATAAAAAGAAACAAATGAAATTCATTTGTCATTTTTTGATCTGCAGGCCTAGCCCACGACCTACAAAGCTAGCATAGCACACTCACGTTCTAGGAAGCCCTCAACCTTGCCAATTCTTTGTCGAATATTTTTCAAAATATTGCCACGATGTTGGGGAGGTCAAAGGAGTAAATTATTTCAAATTTTTATTGTGAATTTTGTATTAAATAGGTAGATTGAATATATTTTTTGATAAAAAAAATATTTAATTTTTAGGAATTGTGATTGTGCCCCAAAATATTGATAATCCTATTTCACCTCATGATGAAATCCCTCCTAAAGAATAACCACAACAAATACCTCCTATAATTCCTCATCATGCTCCAAGAATACAAGAAAATATGATGGGGAAAATTAAAAATAACAAAAAAAAATTGAGGAGTTAATTGCAAGGTTGAGAGATCCTACTTGAACAACCTCACATAGGACAAACCTCGCTCAATCACTATAATCCATAATATCTCATGTAGATTCATTTAGCAAGAAAATAAATAGTTGGTCTAACAAGAGACAAGAGCTAATATAATTTTATGTAGAAAAATTATCATATAAACAAATTAAAGATGAAAAAATTGAAATCTGACTTGTGTGCACTATTTATGAACGCAAGAATGAATCAAGCCTTACATGGTGCATGCAAGAGGTTCCCTAGCCATTGGTGCAACCACTAAGGGATAAAGAACCATTTTTGGGATAGGTGGTGGATGCTTTTTGACCATCCTCCATGCAAAAAAAATGAGCTACCACAATATTTTTTGATGAAACTCTATTGTGAGTTTATCCTCAATAAAATCCCAAATTGTTTTGACATGCAGGAGTTCCAAGGTAAAAGTGGGGGCTTCACATAAGATAGTGTGGGGGAATGTCTTGATGCACAATGACTAGCAAGACCACTCACTAGACTAGAGTATGAGTATGTGACTATCCCTTTCATTGTGAAGGAGAGTTTTCAGGTGGATACCTTGCCATTGATTAACTCCCTAACTTAGAGCCGCATACAACATATTAGGCCTCTAGAACATGGTGAGATGCACAAGTCTTTGAGGTGTCTAGTTCCACCTCATTTATGTCAGGCTTGTGGGTCACTATGTATTTATGATCCTGAGGATAGTTAGGATGCATGTGCTCAAGTTACATCTGCAACTGATTAGATGGTGTTGATAGATGTCCTCCTAAGTGATACATTTGGCTTTGATAGTCAGGTATATGTCAACAAGTTCATTTAAATTAATTTATTAAATTTCATTTTTGAAATGCAAAATTAACTAAATTATTTGAATGATTATAATGAAATTTCAAGGTCATAGTGTTCACCCTACTTCTAGTGGTCCTCCACCAGCCTATTACACGATGACGTCTACTGCAAAGGTATGTAACTAGTAAAGAATTATAAATACTACATGTGAATAGTTGAACATTATATGAATGATATTCTTATATATCATTTTGGATGTTGAATAGGTTAAACTTGTACCTTTGACAATAACACCTGGTAGTGGAGGTGGTAATTGAAGTTTCACTCAGGTAATACAAAGAATTTTTAATTTTAAAATATAAAAAATATATTTTGTAATTGAATATTGTTTAATGACTTGAAGGTTCTTCATAGTTTATAAGTATTCTTTGTACTTTTTAATAATTTGATATTAGGTTGATATGTACTTCATAATCTATGAATTTTATTTGATCATGTTGTTGACCTCCAAAAATATAGGCTAGTGGTGTCAATTAATTTTATACCTTCTGTTAGGGTAAATACGATTTACCTGCTTAAGTTTAATTAGGCATATTATATTTAGTTTATTAGTGCATTTAATCACCAGGTGGTTCTTTCCCATATTGGGAAATTTTCTCACTTGTCATATATTTCATGCCTTTAAAAGGCTATACAATATGTATTTTACAACATCTCAATTTATTCACTTTTGGTGAAATAGCATAGTGCTTCTCTCTATTCGTGAAGGTTTTTTGTTGTAGATGGTGCTACTGAGAGGTGGTTGACACCAACGTGGTATCAAAGCCAACCATTCTTCCCTCCTTCCCTTGATAGTTTTCATCAAAGGTTCTTGAGATCATTAATTTTTTTGGTGGCTGCGATTGCCACATTTGTTCCAATGATGGTTGTTTGAACTACATTGAAGAAAATGTCGAGGCAATTTTTTGATTTTTTGCTGACATGAATCATTTGGGGGCAACATGAATCAACTGTTGGCTGCAAAATCTCTCCTTTCTATGTTGAAACTCTCATTTTCACTGTCATTGGAGAGGCACGATTTAGACCTAAGTGGGCGCGGTGTATCATGTACTCATGATTATACCCTCCAAAAGGTGGCAAAAATTCAATTATTTGGCGGGCATGATTTTTTTGAAGGCAACAAAATATCCATTATAGGCCAAGATTTTGCTACTTGGGCTGTTGAGATTTAGAAATTTGCATTGTGATTTTTGACTTAGGTTTCAAAAATAAATCTTCATTGAACAAAATCTCCATCACATTTTTGAATCAAGGTGGTGATTTCATATGGTAGTGCTTTCATTTGGGATGACGATTGAGATTTGAGGAGATCAACTATCATTTTCAAGCCATGATTTTATCCTTGTGAATGGGGAAATTTTTCTTTGGAGGGAATAATCATTCTGCAGAGGCTGTGTTTTTTGATTGGTTGTGATTTTTTGTTGAGACTCGATTTACAAATTTGCAAAGCCTGATTTAGCCGATTTTTACACTTGTGTAGAGGCCGCGATTTGCAAGGAGGAATTTTTTTAGTTTGAAATCGATTCAGCATTAGAAGGAAAAATATAGAAAATCTATTGATGAGTCATTTTTTCATTGATATCATTGTTTGAAGGTTGCATTTGAATTCTTGAAGGACACGCTATCTTCTTCTTGTAGCATGATTTTCCTATGTTGCAAAATTTCAACATGTTGCATTGAAACTCTATGTGAGATGAAAATAGATTGAAGTAGCTACTGTTGAAGATGAATCTGGGCTCAGTGGGGCTAGTGTTTGAGTTTCCAACATGATTTCCTCTATTGGGCATATCCTTCAATTTGGGTGATATATTTTAGTGCAAACTTTATCAATTCCAAAGTTTTTTCCAAATATTTTGTTTAGGGCTTCAACTTTTCTCGTGCAGCTGAAGTGGTGTGGGCCCCAAGTTTTTGAAGTTTTTTTGGGAACATTTATCCCACATTTGTTGTGATGGTGATTTTATGACTTTTATATGCTCTAGCACCTACACTAGATATGTGATTTTTTTGTGTGCTCCATGCTTGGCAAGTTGATTTGAAGATTTTGCTTGGTGATCTAGCGTGGGAACCTAGTAAGGTGTATAATTTTTTGCTAATTTTTTTGCATTATTTATTCTTGAAGTATTTTGGGAAGGCTTCATTTGTAGTATATATCATATTTGGGAGTTTCTAATTTTTTTTGGAGGTTAATGTCTTTGTATCCTTGGAGATTTGTCATAGTTCATTATGGGGTTTTCATTTCATCCTACTGTGATTATGTTGAAAATGGGAAATTATAAACAATGGAGAGATGGTATCATAAAACATCTCAGATGGCTTCATTTGTTGCCACATTTGTATAATCTAGTTCCCCCTCTGGGTATTGATAGTAAGAAATTTGCATGGAATTACAAAAGGAATCATGTCTTAGGAGTTATTGCAATGCATATTGATGATGCCACTTTGAATGCTATTGATAATTTTGAGTGTCCTCATATTATTTGGACTAAAATTTGGGAGATACATGGAGATCTTGATACTTATCTATTCCCAGATGATCCTATTTCAAATTGTCTTGTGCCACTTCATTTTTCAGACAGGATACCCTATGATCATGCTACTATGAAGGAGTTTGAAGTTTTGAAATACTTTGAATCTTTAGATGAGGATGATGAGGGTTATTTAGATGCTCCTTCTCCATCAAAGATAGTTGATGTACCTTCACCTTTAATTATTCCTTGTGCAAAGTCATTGATTGAGACTTCCATCATTCCTATTCAACAGGGCCATTCATCTTATGGTGATGATTATGAGCCTCACACTCGTCTTGCTAGTGTTGATAGAAATTACTTGGGAGAGATTGGTCATTTGAACCTTGGATTTCTTTAGACCTATGTTGATTTATCTCTTGTTGCTTCAGAGGTTGGTTCTTCAACACAAGAAGATGTTTTTGATCCTTTAGATAATTCTTTGTGGGATAGTCACTTGACAGGTCTTGTGGAGTTGTTTTGTGAATCTCACATTTCTAATTTGGATGATGATTTTGAGGGTATATCCCTTCCTTTTGATGAAAATATTTGCACTATTGGGTGATCCCACAATAGTGGTTTACAATTTTTGGCCAAACTGGACACTGAAATATTTTTTTTTTACTAAATCTTCACTTTTGGGCACCTATAGCAGCTAAATCGTGAGGAATTTGAAGATGATGCAAACTAGAGTTTCGTGAAATTTTGTCTGTGGATTCTAATTGTATTTTTTTCAAAATTTTGGAATCAAATTGCACTTCTTTTTCCATCTCCCTCAAAAATTATTTTTTCCGAAAACAACATTTTTAAAAAGCGACGCTCACTGTTTAACGCATAAATTTTGTTCCATGAAGGATAAAATTCTAATTCTTTCGAATTTAGATTTGTAACTCTGATATTTAGTGATTCCACTTGGTTAGATATTTTTTATTGAATATTTTTTCTTTTATCAAGTTTTGAAGTCAAAAAAATTACAATTTAGGCATAGCACGACTGTATAACATGCAATTTTTTTTGTATGTATCAATTTTTTTTTTTTTGGTTGGATCAAGGACTCCAAAATTTGGCGCACTCATTTAAAATAAAAATAAAAAATGATAATCTTCTATTTTCCCACATGTGCAGAACAAAGAACATGATTTTCAATGAAAAACCTACATTCACAAGAAATAAAAAATAAATATAATAATCAAATTAAATTAAATTAAAATTATACTTTTTTGGAAGCTTATAATAAGGACTACATAAAAAAAAAATTTAAATGAATTCATTTGATCCCCCTAAAGGTAAATCAAAAGTGGTTTTTTATCAACATTTTGATAGGTGTAAAGGAAACTCCGTTATTGGTATGGTTTAAAACTAGCGGGGTTCTATCCAAGGGGGCTTGGTCTAAGGTGGTTTGATCAAACTCTATTCAATTAGAATCCTTTAAATGTAACTTTTCAAGGCATAAGTCATTATATTTTCTAAAAATATGTGATTTCAGCAAAAATCAGGATCTCCCAGAAAGTGTAAACCAATATTGTGGCAACACCCTACTGTCACACCATCTATTTCTTTGGAGATTTTTGCTTCAAATTTTTTGCATAGTCCTGATTTGTCACCTTCTTCATTGATTGGGCATGTACCTGATTTGATTGTGACACCATCTTTAGTGAAAAAGGAGACACATGAGAAGATTTTAGAGACATCATCATACATCTTCATGCTTCTTTCTTTCAATTCATATTTGGAATGGGAAGCATTCTTGCATTTGCACTTGATTTTGTTTCTTCCAAAAGGGAGACAAGTTGTTTGTCGACATTGGACCATGTTTTGTCTTCAGGGACTTACCATTTTTACAAGTGATTACACATTGTGGGGGGGCTACATAGTATCTCTATTTTCCTCTTATGGGGGGCTATTGAATGTATATAAATGATGTATGTAGTCCTTAGGGGTGTTATTAAGTCCTCCATACATGCATCATTTTTATTTTTTCTTTTCTCTCTTTTGGAGAGGGTCTTTTCCCCAGAAGGTTTTTCTCCTTTTCTTCAGTTGTGAGAGATTTCTTTTTCGCATTGTAAATGGGCACCTAACATGGTTGTGTGGCTGGTACCCATATTGCATCTTCATTTTTCATAATAATCTCCCTACGTTGCACTAAAGGGGGGGTGTTTGTAATGACCCTGGTGTTCTACTCACTAAAACTTCCAACATTTCACACCAAGTGAATATTCTATGATTTCATAAAATGGAAATAAATTTTTTTCTTCCCATAATGTAAATTACATGCATAAATGAAATAACACTATTTCAAAAATTCCATTGCATTTCATAGTAATTTCAAAAATCTTCCAATACATAGATATCATATTGAATGAACTTGAACATAACATTCATGATTACATCCTTCCATATAAATGGGCACATGATATGTACATAGCTCCTCTGAGCTTCATCTAGAAAGAGCTATACAAATTGGTCTTGATGTCCCCACATCAGTGCATACATTTTGAATGTCCCTTCTCACTTGTACACAAACTCCAGTTGTCCCTGATACTAGTGTACACATCTGCAAAACCTTGGCCGCCAACTAATGAGGAGAAGCATCACTCAATCACTTTTCCTCCAACAACAGACTCATATGCGGTCCCTCACACATCTATCAATGATATGTGGCCCTTCCCTTCGACAAAGAGATTGGTTGATAAACCTTGTATCAATAGCCTATATGAGCTTAGTGTTGTGTCCCACAAACTAGAACCTAATCATATAGTAGCTACTCCTACAAGTATGAAAATCCTAATCTAGAATACAAAAAAGGAACACGGTGAATCCAGATAGTGTAAACAGTGGCTTCTTACACTACTTTGGCCAAAGTATTCTCATTCAGTACTTTAAATGAAGGTCATCTAATTCACATACACCTCTATAGCTCGGTTTGAATCTTGACCATTCATATACTACGCTTAGGTAGTTTCCTTCCCTAGGTAATACCTAACCTCAGAAATAACCTATTTCCCTTTCCAAAAACTCTATGATATCTTATGGATGTTCCCATCCTTAGTATAACATAAGAGCTTCCCTAGTCTATGGATTTAATTTTACATAGACAAGCCATTCACTATAAAAGACAATCTAGTTCCAAGTATAAATTCATAATCTAGAGAGTAGCTATATAAGAATCTTTGTTAATAGATTATTTATTCATCAATGACCAAATTTAATTAGTATTATATCATACTAATAGATGGTTCTCATCAAGACATTTCCACATCAATGATTGACCTCAATTGAAGCATAATCATAGCAATAGATGCTTCCCTTCGAGAGTGTAACCCTTTCAATAAAAGAGCTATTCAAAGTAGAGTCTTTTCAACAATGTGTCTACACTTCAAGAGTGTAAAGTAATTAACCAAGTAGCTATTTAAACTCATTAGTTATTAAACCCACTTACATTTCCAAACATATAGAACTCCATAAACTCAAGTGATTTACACAACCACATGGGAAACCCTCAATCTCAATATTGCCTCCTCAATCTTAGGATAAACTTGATCCTCAGAGTAACTCAATCTATGCTAGTTAAATCAATAGCCTAGCCAAGATTAACACTTATGCCACTCATGTTTAATCATATCTAGTATGTAACACTTATGATAAACACAAACCTCCTATTATGGAGTACATACAAGCACATTATAAAAACAACATGATAGCTTCCAAATTACTTTTTCCAAGCATTACTATTTTCCCTATGCAAGTACTCATAATAAAAAATTTAAAGCAATTATGGAAAATAATATTTCATAAAAAAAATAACAAAGAAGAATATCCTCATGCCTATTATCGCTTATCCAATCAATTGACAGCAATGCAGCTTCTTCCAACAACTAGATTGATTATAGCTTCTTAAGAAACGTCATAGAGAACTTTTAACTCTCAAGTTGATAGATTACTTTACTCACACAACAACTCTTTCTCTCAATATGAAATAATTATTTCTCTCTCTTTCTCACAAGTAAAACTAAGATTAAGCTAAAAATAATGCAAAGTAAAGGTTTGCAAGAAGAATGCATCCTCTCAAATGAAACTACTTTGCTATTTATACAATAGCATGAGGATTCCTATCCTACAATTTAGGCATGATAAGGACAACAAAAACCATGCACAAATACACATATATCATAGCAAAAAGGTGGAAACTATGTAAGCTCATACTCAACAAAACATCTATAGATCGACATTGCTAGATCAACAACAAATAGACTTATTCAAATCTGCACATTGATAATTCAAATTATCTCCGATAATAGATATCTATAGAAAATGGGTTTCTAGAGGTGGTGCCAAAGCTTCCACACTCCTCTCAATGTTGGTGCAGTTTTCATGCAATTAGAAATAGTCAATTACCAATTTTCAACACCACACATTCATTGAATTATTTTGGGGATGAGTCGATTTAGATATTTATTCTCTTTGACCAAGTCGTCGACTATTTCTCATGTTTCAACAGATGTTGGTTGAAGTATAAAAACATGGCAGTTTAAGTTTACCAAGTCAAAGACAATCTTCACCATATTCATCAATTAAGTCTATGTCATGCATCAACATAAGGCAACAAGCTTAAATGCAATAAATATGTTCCATAAAGTGTGACAACAAGAGTAAAACTCAACTTCTCTAAACACAATCATATGCAACTTATAATCAGCCTCTAAATATTAGTCTATGTTAATCAACCACAGGAAAACACAATTCATCCCTCATTCTATGCACAACCCATTATCCTATGCTTCTATATGGTCCTTCAATTTAAAGGTTTCCATTTATGGTTTAAGCGTTGGTATAGATTTATGCATAGTAGGTATGGAATAAAGTCTTTGTCTTTTGCAAATTGATACACCCATTTATGGTAGCACCACATAACCTCCTTAAATATATTCACTAAAAATATATATATATACGCTTATTTCAACCTTAAGTCGACATATAAGCTACTATATACTTATATATACATATTCCTTATATGAAAAATATATATAATAATATATATATATATATATATATATATATATGTTCTCATATATATTTCCTCAAAGCTTTCAGTTGTACCAATTAATAACTAATATGTATATAATCATATCTATTCAATTTGAATAATTGTCAAATCAACAAGAATATAAACATACGTATATATTCCTATATTGGTACACACATGTTTATATGTTTCCTCAAATGTACCAAATACGTTCATACCAATATATATATATATATCTGTGTGTGTGTGTGTGTGTATGTATAATTCTTATCTTTCTTATCGAACTCAAAACACAATGTACATACATGGTATATGTCCTCTATAAGGTTATGTGTTGTATATATATAATATAATTTATATATCCATATAGCCATATATATATATGTATGTATGTATGTATAATGTTTATCTTGCTTATCGAACTCAAAATACAACGTACATACATGGTATATTTCCTCTATAAGGTTATGCATTGTATAAATAATATAATAAATATCCATATATTATATTATGTGTACGTATGTATATTTATTTACAACATATATAATATATACTAGCTTTTCGTAAGCATCATTCAATAATTGAATGCTTACATCCAAATTATCATTCCCATTGAACAATATGTAAGTATACATACATATAAATATACACTTTTTTAATAACCGTTAATGCTTATGTATGTATGTATGTATGTATGTATGTATATATATATATATACATACAAACATATATATATTCAATGGCAATATGATAGTCAAATGATCCATTCAATATCTGGATGGTTATGACCACATGACTATTTAAATAGCTTATATACACACATTCAACCATCCAATGAAGCACAAAAACATGAGGAAGGAATCACAAGCTCAAACAAATAAACATCATTCAAGCATGCATGCAATAGTAATCAAGACCCTTACTAATGTAGACACATTACGCTAAGGATGACTTACCTACTTCCATCCTCTATGTCTAGACTCAACCATTCTACTGTGAGTGTGTGTAAGATCAAATAGGCTACATTATTGGTTAACTGACCAATCACTTCTCCTGAGTGATACTTCACCTCCACCTAGAGGAATGAACATTTACCTGTATCTACATTCTCAAAGCATGTCCAAGGTAGTCAGCTATTCAACAAAATATCCATTACACATAATACATCTCCATAGTTAGAATATTAATTCAATAACCATCCATTTCATACACATATTCATTTCTTCATATGACATTAAATGAAATAAGATTCATTCATAATGCATTGATAACAAAGTGCAAGCACAATTAATTCATCCATAGAATTCACATTACATTCACATTTTACCCTATATAGTAATAGTAAATAGTAATTATACAATTGGGGTGTAACATGCTTCCCCCCTTGTGAATCATCATCCCCAATGATCTTTAACACTTTAACATACAAATAAAGTCAAATAAAGTTTTACTTACCATTGTCAAATACATAAGATTTATAAAACATTCATCCTATATAGCTTCACTCCTTGCAACCTTGTTCCCCCCTGGATTTTACATCAAATTTCCTTGCTATTGCATAGGAAAAACTTGTATGTCACACATACTTACTCTCTCAAAGAGATTATGTGTTGTATTCATAATATTTCATATGTACATCCCATGTACAATAATATCTGAATGACACATGACACCTATACCATAGTGACTGGAAATCATTGGCCCATGAATTTATCCTTGGTATAATCCAAATATAAAAGGAATAGTGGTGTATTGCACACTACACTGTGGGTCCCATCCTTCCTTTTGGTATTAACACTTTCAGACAACTCAGAAGCTGAGTCTATCCATCACTTACACATCCATTTTTTTTCCTTACCATAAATTATTATTCTTGATTACTTGTCCATCTTGAGCATCACATTGCTCTTGGACACCTATCAAATTCTGATACTTTTTTATTCTTAAGCTTTGTATCAACAAGTTTCATCAATCTCTTCCATCTATTATTCCTTTTTGACAATCTATCAAGTCTATGGTTAACCCTATTTCTAAGCCTATTTCAGCCTGATAGAGTTTCCAACCTTCCTTTCCATATAATGGTCCAAACCTCAATGTTGGAAGTTTATAAATCATTCAAGATTTAGTTTACCACTTTTTCCCATTTGGCTATAATAATATATTGCACATTCACTCAATTGAATGTTTCATAGTATGATCATGGTTCACACAACCCTATCATTATTTGCTTGTTCATAACTAGTACAACCTTCTCAGGAATACTAAGAAACTACCTCGCTCAATATATTATTTAGGACCAAAATCTCATAAGTCAGGTTTTCCAATCATGTTGGTTACCTTGGTGATTTTTTCCACCACAACATTATGACAGTTCCACTAACTTAGACAGGTTAAACTGTAACGCCCACCGTGCAAGCCCCAAAGAACAATCAAATAAAGAATGCAAATATTATTATTATTATTATTTTTTAAAAATCAAAACAAATAATCAACATACCAAATATTAAATGATCATATACATACTCATATACTTCATTTCATTATAACACAAATAACATAATCGACTATGTTCTTTGGGGCACACGAGGTCACATCGAAAAAGACATTACTAAACATCAACTCATAAGATATCAAAAGGAACTAATGAAGACAACATTAGATATATATGTACATAGATTCCATCACAAGGTAAAACCATGAGAAATCACATAACCAAATAAAGTTACAAAGTTGATAACTACATTACAACATCTTTCAAATTTACATCATATCGATATAGTTACATCATGAATCCCAATCATGTGGGATGAATACAATATACAAGATTATCAAAATGTAAAGAGATCAACTGGAACAATTCTGCAATGGATGAGACTGAGCCAACGAACGCTGATGGGGAACCCAACGGTGTGCGGAGCACGTTCCACCCGACCACCCCCGTGCTAAGAGGTGACAGAGAAGTAACTCCGACCAAGAATGTCAACTGACCAAGACTGACGTACAAGTATACAAAAAGTACCAACATAGAACCATAACACAATACTCCAAATTACAATGAAACAAATAATAACATCGTACAATAATACCATAAGAGTACAAGATCTGAATAACAATGAGATCATACAAAACCACAAAGTACACCAAAGATGTATTAAGACATTAAATCATAAATCAATTTAAATTCATTTAATCAACAATCCAAACCAACTCCCATAACCCCCTTCCAGAGGAACACAATAAAATAAAACACATGGGCAACTAGGGGAGAGTGTCATCACATAGTCCTACATGGGCTATCTTGTGCTCTTCCTCCCAACTGGAGGCGCTGGTCCCATCTATGGCTATCTTGTGCCCTTCCTCCCAACTGGAGGTGCCGGTCCATAGGGTGACTCATGCGGAGCCATAGACCTCTCGTGAAGATGAGGTCACGACCTTGCCAACCACGGCCTTCTCAGCCTTCCATTAGTCTGCGGAAGCACTAATGAAGACGAGGCATCCATTTTAAAATCTTGTAATGATATTACTACCCAACCCTCCTAAGTTAATTATTAGGTTTTCACTTGTTTACTAACTCACTCGTGGGTTATCCTGAGCCCTTCCCCTTAAACGGGGCGCCGGCCCCCACGAGGAGCCACTCTCCCTAGAGACCCAACCAAAATCAAAAGAAACAGGGGTTGTACCATTCCAATCTTAAACATCAAAATGCAACAACAAAATATTACACGAGGCATAACTCATCTCGCAAATTAAGTACCATAACAAAATCTCATAATTTGGTACACCCCATTCTTAACTTAACAGAAACTCAAAGTGAAGAGATATAAATTCAACAAAATCACAATCCTTTGGAAGACTAAAGCACTAACACAAAAAGGGTTCCCACATCAGAGAAATAACAATGTCCAAAACCCACAAGTCTACAAGGCTACAATTTCACAAAATAAAAATAAAAAGATAACTTATTCAATTTTATTATTAAATTTCATTTCACACATTAAAAGGAATTTAATTATCAATGCTGACATATATTCGTAAATTGATTTTTCTACTAACTTATCCTCTTTAAGTTGGTAATTTAATAAATCAATAACAAAAAATAGATTTCTTTCTATTTTTTATTTTATTTCCATTATAAACAGATTCTGTTTTATTTTAACCAGAAAAAGAAACAGAAATTTTTTTTTGACAAATTAAATAATTACAGCAACAGTTAAATCAGTGGAATCTGAATAAATAAGTTAATAAATATATATATATATATATACATATATATATACATATATATATATATATATACATATATATATATATATATATAATAAGTAAATTCACACAGTAAATAAAAATTAGACATTCATGTTTTACAAAATTTAAACACATACAATTTTGAAATGGGAAATTTTATTCCCAAAAAATATGGCACGGGGATAAATGCCCAGCCGTGGGCAGTCTAGGGACTGCTCACGGCAGTCCTTCAGACTGTCGTGGACAGTCCACAGACTGTCACACGGTACCAGTGGCGGGGTGGTGGGTATGGCAGAGGTCGAACCACCACACAACCCCTATAATATATATAAAACCCAAAACTGCTATGATCAGTGCCGAATTCAAACGCATTAAATTTTCATTTTAAAATTTTCATATGTTTAAAAATATGTGTGTATATATATTTATATATATATATATCTAATATATATATATACACACACTGGAATTTGTACATTTCAAAAATAGGGAAAGATATATACTGTACACTTTACAACTCACTGTGCATGATTGAAATAAAAAGAAATGTTTTATAAAGTATATGTATGAACCAAAATATCACAACCAAGAAATTCGTTGAAAGGAAATTGCCCTTTAAACATATATGTATATTTAAAAAAAAAAAACGCAACAACAGAAATACTTTTATTTCCAGATTTCAAACAACATCCCTTTTTAATAAACAACAGTCCAGAACCCCACAAAAATTCCATTTTAACATATAACAATCCCAATCCCCAGATAAATTTCCATTGATTAAACAATAATCCAAAAGATTTCTTTCCACAAACTTTCGATTTCCAACCCTAGCTGAAAATTTCATACACAGAGAAACAATTCCTATTTTAACAGAGAATAAATAATTAAAAAGAAAAGAACCTGGCGTCCTGTGCTTGAAGAAAACTATAGAAGCTTTATCCCTCTTGCTGAACCAATTCCTTGCTGCTGATCTTTCCCAGCAACAGATCCAAATCCTTCTTCCTCTTCAATAATTTCTCCAGAAAACAAAAAAAAGAAACCAAGGACAGAAAATGGTTGAAAGCAAAATTTCTCTAGCATTCGAACAATCCCCCCAACCAAAGAAAACCCCTTCTTAAAATCAATATCCAAGAAACCCTTTCAATTTCCTCTTCCCGTGAATACCAGAAGTCACATCTCAAGAAAATAAATTAAAATAATTATTAATCCCTTTAATTCCTTTTGTTGCCTTTTCATGCATTTACATTTCATTTTCTTTTATCATGCATTTGATTAAAATTAAATAAATTTAAATCCACAAAATTGAACTTTAATATAATCATCATCTCCACAATACTTTATTAGATAATTAAAATCAACCATTTGTAAGATTCAAAATAAATGTAATATTTTCACCACTACTACTAATATTTATCCATTGCTTTATTTATTTATTATTTTATGTTTTTATTTTATTAATTGCTTAATTATTTAAATCACAACCTAAAACCATACACCACATTAGATAAATCATAAAATCACAATAACATACAAAGACCAATGCAACAACACAATGACTATGACCAAGACGCACAAACCAAAAAGGTACAAGACTGTTGACACCTTGGAACAAAGTTACTTTCATGTCACCTTTATTCAACTTCCTGCCGTTGGGTTGGTTCAATGCTCGCCCAGACCTATTGAAATAGGTGGAATCGAGTCTTATTCCTGCAAAGCCTGCATCCAACAAGGTGATATACAATATACATACATAAAATCAATTACAAAGCATTGTGAGAAGGATTTGCAAAGTAGCAAGGCGCTCGTGAACGAGTGATGCTACCTGTCCCCTCACCAATTCATATCATCATCTAAAGCATTATAAGTTTACATTAATTTGCATCAATATCATCAATTACTATTTTCTAGTCTACTGAATTCCAAATAATTTCATCAAAACAATCGTAATAAAATATCATCATAATATCCATGGTATCATAAGAGTATATAATCAGTAACAGTCTAAGCTACCACAACATAATATCAACAGTATCATCAAAACCACAATGTACTAAACAAAACCATAGAGAATGTCAAAAATCAAGCAATAACATGAGGGGTATTACATAAACTGTCTTGCATTCTATCACTACCCCTCTAGAATCTCAAGAGAGTACACATGTCTTGCCAATGATGACATCCAGTCTTCATTTCTTGGAATACTAGAAATTTTCATGCCACAGTACGTGCAACCTCTTACTCTATCTTTTTCTAGGTTATAGTGGTTTCTCACTCGAAAAATAACTTTGTTTCTTCAATGTCCAATCTCTAACATTAAATTTCTCATTCCATCCCGTAATTCTCTAAAATTTTGGGTACATAGGTTATTTTATATCCCATATTAGTATATTCTTTGACTAAGAGAAAACCTATTTTGTGGTTTCATTCCACATTTAACTCCCAAGTAATAATAGTTAGGAGTTTTGTAGAGATAAATTCTATTTATCTTAGGACATCCATACCAGGGGTTTCTTCTATCCTCAGATTATTTTCAAAGATGTGATTCATCTTTCAACTCAATCTAATTTTCCTGATAAGAAATGGTACTAATTTCAAGTATAATCCTCATTTAATCATGTTCATTTCTAGAAGATATAAAATTTAATTTCATACCTAATTACCAAGCATAAATGTTTCTCATTAGCTCCATTGATTTAGTTAATCGCATAGGTGAGTCCCAACTTTGGTATACCCTAATTCTAGGATAAAGTCATCAATCAATGACTAGTCCGATGTTATAGGTTACTCTAACCCTCTATGTTCCAATCAAGACCAAATGTACAACTCAACCAAGTAAGTTATTCCCAACCTATAAGTGTTAATGAGTAGTCCAGTACATATTTCAACCCAATAGGTAAAATTTAACCTAAAGTTTCTCTCTTAAAACAAATGAATTTCTCATCCCAAATAGGTTATTATAAACCTTGGGTTTCATTCAAGTATAAAGTATGATCAAATAATTATTCCAGTAAAAATATTTTGATGTGGTTCACATAACATCACATTGTATCTTGCATTCCTTCTCTATGGATTTATAGCTAAACCTTATCATCCCCAAGGTTTTCTATCATAATTAGATAATAATGCCAAGTCGTTTCACGACATTGATATATCTCACACTATACACATAATCTAACTATCCGAGAATACATCAACAATAGCTACTTATCATAAGGCAATAGGAGTAGTAAGATATTTTCTTACAAATCATAAGTAATCTATATCTCTCCTTACTTATTCTTGGCAATGGTCCTCCCTTTCATCATCAAGTACTCTATCTATCCTTTCCTAAGGAATCAATAATAATATCATTTGAACTTACCAATAAAATATATATAGGGTATGGTGTAATTATAGGTCACAATCCTTGACCTTTCCACTATTTTTCTCCAAAAATTCTAATACCTTTTTTTTGTGGTAATAAAATGTATGACTTAATTGACATCATGACTTGTGAAGAAGTCATTGGTTCTTCCAAATTGAAAATATTTTCACAATTTTCATTGGTTGGGGTACTTTATCTGAGTCAATACACTCTCTTCCTTTCCCCCTTAGTGTTTCCACAACTTTTGGTCAACTCCAAGTTGAATTCCTAGCTAACACTTGATTCTTTTAAATGATTTGTCATTCCTTGTTGTTGGATTTCTATTCCCTTCTTCTTGCCTCAATGTCATACTTTGAATATACTTTTTTCCAAAGTTAGATTCATCATTGATTTCCAATCCCATAGATTCAACATTTTGGATCGTTTAGTAGGAGATCTAATGAATAATCAACAACTTAGAAGTTAAGAGGCACACTAATATTTCTATTCTCTTTCCAATAATATTTTTGTGGAGGAATATCCATACCCACAAATCCTTGTTGGTTGAGGCACCTTTCAACTTAGAACGTTGTTTTCCTTACAACTTCTATTGTTTTGACACATAGTGTCATATTTTATTCCATTTTCTTTTGGAACCTATAAATCTATGTTGGTTTATGTTGACACATTGGTGAGTTTGAATTTATACTTCAACAAATCTATGTACTATCCAAACCTTTGGTTGGGCCAACCAGATTTACCACTTTAGGTTTCTTTCTTGCAATCACCTTTTCAAGTGACTTTATCCCAATGCTTGGAATCTTATTCTCTCATAACCTTTAGAGATACCAAAGTTTTTTGGCATCTTTTTTATTATATCTTAATCATAAATCCAAATTGATCTCATCGATTTTGGTTGGTGGAACCATGCCCACGTCATTGATTACTTCATTTTGACCTTTTCGGTCTTTTCCCTTTTTCCTAGGTACTAACTCCTTTCTTGCATTATCCTATCCTTATACAAGAATTAGATTTATGTCAAGATTTCTCCAACCTTGTGGATACCCCCTTCATTGACTCTCTACTTCGATAATTTATGCCGACCTTGCATACACAGATTCATAGTGTTTTCACTAAATTCAAGAATTTTTGACTCTTTACAACTATAGGTTGCTATCAATAAGGTAGATTCTCTCAATCCTCTCCATCCCTTAGAGTTTTATATCTATTTCATAGGATGAATATATATATTGGTTATTCTTCCTAACCTTCCTACATAACCCGATTGCATAATATTCCACAATCCAAGGGGATTAAATAATAAGTTATTGGATTAGGAGTTGCTAACTCCAAGGATGAATCTTAACTAGTCCCAAATTTACACAATTTAATAGAAATTATCATCTTCCTTTTCACTTCCCCATGTTCTTTTCTCTTGCAATTGTGCCAAAAGAACTTTTCAACCATTATCTTCTGAGAAGGTTTACACAATGTTGCATAATGAGCTCATAGGTTCCAGAGTTGAACCTGGTAGCTCTGATACCACATGTAACAACCTTGGTGTTCTACTCAATAAAACTTCCAACATTTCACACCAAGTGAATATTCTATGATGTCATAACATGGCAATAAATTTTTTTCTTCCCATAATGTAAATTACATGCATAAATGAAATAACACTATTTCCAAACTTTCATTACATTTCATAGTAATTTCACAAATCTTCCAATGTACATAGATATCATATTGAATGAACTTGAGCATAACATTTAGGATTACATATTTCCATATAAATGGGTACATGATATGTACATATCTCCTCTGAGCTTTGTTTGGAAAAAGCTATACAAATTAGTCCTGATGTCCCCACATCGGTGCATACATTCTAAATGTCCCTGCTTGCTTGTGCAAAAACTCCAGTTGTCCCTGATACTGGTGTACACAACAAACCTTGGCCACCAAATGATGAGAAGATGCATCACTCAAGTGCTTTTCCGCCAACCACAGACTCATATGTGGTCTCCCACACATCTATCAATGATAGATGTCCCTTCCCTTCGACGAAGAGATTGGTTGGTAAACTTTGTATCAATAGCCTATCTGAGCTTAGTGTTTTATCACACAAACTAGAACCTAATCATACGGTAGCTACTCCTGCAAGTATGAAAATATCGATCTAGAATACAAACAAGGAACATGATGAATCTGGATAGTGTAAACAGTGGCTCCTTACACTACTTTGGACAAAGTATTCTCATTTAGTACTTTGAATGAAGGTCATTTGATTCTCATACACCTCTATAAATTGGTTTGGATATTGACCGTTCATATACTATGCTTAGGTAATTTCCTTCCCTAGGTAGTCCCTAACCTCAAAAATAACCTATTTCCCTTTCCAAAAACTCTATGATATCTTATGGATATTCCCATCCTTGGTATAATATGTAGTACCCCTCCATTTATGCTTATGTTTTCTGTTTGCATGTTTTCACACTATTAGACTTTGGTACTTTGGTTTGGATATTTTGATTGCTGATTTTGAGCGACAATGGATTCACTTTGTGATTTGATGATACATTGTATGGTGATAATTGATTTCTGACATGCTTTGTGATAGCGTAGATATTTCCTTTAGATGCTATTGCTATATATATGTTTATGATGGGCTATCTGTTATTTAATTTGTCAATCTGATGTGATGTGTATTGGTGTGGAGAATGGAGTTACATCACTCGCTTGCGAGTGCCCTGTGATGTCCATGATTTTCTCCACACGGTGTGTTTGTACAATGGATTATATATATATATACATGTTATTTGTTTGGTTGCAGGATTGCAGGTACATGACACCGACTCCACCTGGTTACTCAGGTCTGAGTGTGTCAAGACTCAACAAAAATGTTGATTGGGAGGTAGTAACATGGTTTATCCTAGTCTAGTCTTTAACCCAGTCACAGTATATTGTCAGTTTTAGTTTGGAGTCTTTGGTGGTCTTGTTTGTCCCTGATTGGATCAATTGCTTGAAAGGAAAATTTTGTTATTCTATGATAGTTTATTATTCTTTAATTTACTGTTGATCTAAATTAATTTTAAATGTTAAAAATAAGTTTTACATTTTATTTAATTAATTAATTAGTTTGTTTGGTTAAGTAATTTGATCATTGAGATTGAATTCATTTAATTAAATTAATTAATTAATTAAATTAAAGTTGCTTTAATTGTGTGAATAAATCTTAATTTTAAAATTCATTATTATGTGGGAAATGACATTTTTAATTGTTAAATAAATTTGTATTTTGAAAATTGAAAAATTTAAATTATTTAAAAAGGCATTCAAATTTTGATAAGGAAGAAAAGAATGATTGCTGTGAGGTTGTTGAAAGATATTTGTTTCTTCTTGACATGTGTGCCAGTTGAATTAATTGCCTTTTTGGGTGGAGGATTTTCTTGGAGGTTATTTGGGATTTGGGGAAATACAAAGGATTACCTTTTTCTTCACGGGAAATGAAAGAATAGGGTGCTGTTAAAATTGCTTTTAAAGAATTTGTGATTTCCTTTGTATTGTTGCATATTTCTGGAAGTTCTCTAGTTGAGATTTTGGCATATTTGGGAATTTGTGTTCGGGAAAGGCTTTGGAAGCTACAGGCAAAGCTATTCTTCACTAGACAGATTTCTGAAGCTAAGGAAAATAGGTATTTCCCTTGTGTTTTTAATTTTCTTGTTTTTGAAAAGAATGTCTATGAAAATAAATTTCATTTAATTAAAATCCCTGTACTTCTCGGAAAAAAAATTGTTTAATGTATTCTTTTTTTGTAAGGATTTGTTGGTTTATGAAAACTTCTTTCTCTGTAGAAAATATTTGAGTTAAAATTTTGTGAAGGGAAACCTTTTAAAAGGGAAAATGAATTTGAAACCTCTGGGGGTAAAAGAAAAATTGATTGGAATTGCTGTGCGTATTTTCCTTTGAAACCCTGTTGAAATTTTATAATTTCCCCATTGAAACCTTGTTGAAAATTTATTCCAAAGTAACTCTGTAGAAATTTCTAAAAATTCCCCATATGAAAACTCTGTTGAATTTATATATATATATTATAAATATATATATATATTCATATATAAATTGGAATGTGAAAATCTTATATTCTTTATAAGAATATTGAAAAGTTACTGTACAGGTAAATTTGAGGATTTTATTTAAAAAAGAATTAGTGAAATCGCCATATGATTTTTATTTTATATAAATATATTGTTATTTTTATATTAGAATTTTTTAAAAAAAATTGAGAGCTGAAGCTCTGTGGGGCGGGGCTGCCCGTGGTCGACCCCGTAGGGGGACGACAATGAGGGATGAGCCCAGCCCCACCCTTGCGAGTAGCGCTCGGCTCAGCCGCCGCGGCCGAGCCTGTGGGGCGGGCTACGAAGGCAACCCTACCCACAGTGCACGGGGTTAGGGCATAAAGCCCTAACTTAAACTTGATTTCTATGCAGATTTTTATTTAAAAGTTTTAAATTTTAAATATTTGTTTATTTTAAAATCTTAGCATTAATAAATACATTTTGTATAATTATTATATATATTTATATATGTAATATATATAAATAATATATATATAAAATATATATAATACTTATAATTATATATTTATTTAAATGTTAAGTAAATTTTGGATATATATTTGTGTTGTTAATGAGATATTTCATAATTAATTTATTATGACAAGTTATTTATGTTTAAATTAAACTGATATTCTTGAGTTTATAAAGATCACGTTTTAATGTGTGGTTATGTTATTGAGCAAAGTATAGATTTGATTTTCATATTGAATGGAAGATAAATTAAACTCTAGATGGTTAGTTTTGTACATCATATTTTGATTGATCAGATTCAGTAGATCCTAATGTAGACTCTTTATTTTTTTTTCAATTTGCTTTAATTCCTATTTCTTTATTGGGAAAATTGGGAATGTCTTAGATGTACAAGTCTTCTAGACAAATTGTAAAATGTGGGAGTTGTGATTGTTTAAGTTGAATTCTTGTGTTGGCTAAGGTTGTGTACATGATTTTTGTATGGTGTTTAGATACCTGATATTATGAACACAGACTTGATGTTCGTTATGAAAAGAGTAGAATTTTATGTTGTATTTTGTACACCTTGTCTACCTTAGTCAGGGAAACTTAGAATTCCTTTGTTATGTTTAGAGGAGTGGCTCTGTGTGAGGGCCGAAACACAAAGTGGTGTCAGGGTAACTTACAAAGAGTTAGTAAGTCAGTGATAACTAAACACATTAGTTAAATTGAAATCTTTAATAAGATTATTATGCCTCGCTTATAGACTCTAGAGCTAGTTCAGTCTTGAGCATAAGATGAGAAGGCCTGGAATGGAAAATCGATATCTTGTTACTTTAAAAGATATTCGATTCTGCAATAGTTAGCAAATGGGGCCGGGTTTCGTAAGAGGTTACCAGGGTAACCCAATTTGGGGGCCGGAACCTAGGAAGAAACACCAGGGTAACCTTTGCAACATTGTGATGACACTCCGCCTAAAATAACAGTTTACCTTGTGTACTTAGCACATTTGATTGTCTTAATTCTAGAAGTAATGTAACCATCAGTTAGTTGTGTACTTGTGTCTAGGGTGAATAGGTTATGTCTAGGTAACCTTATTACTATCTCCTAGCATGGGGGGTGGACCTACGGGTACCACATGGTTGGGTGGAACGTGCACCTTACTCCGTTGGGTCCCCAGTTTATGATCATGGCAACGAGAGCTTCATGGATGGAGAGCTCGTACTTGGATATATATGTACTTTCTTTATTGTATCATTGGAAATCTTGTATTTGAAACATCCCTCAATTGTTTATGAGGTGAACACTTGTAATATGAAACTGTAATCTATTATTTGATCTACCTCATCTGAAGAATGAGTATTGTAATATTATCTCAAAAGCAATGTAAGAATCTTATTTGTACTTTATACTATCTTGAATGGAATTCAAATGTTGTGCAATGTTTACTTTTAAGTTTATGTTAATTAAATCTGTGCAATGCTAAACAATAAAGTCGTCTATGGAATCTCAAGTAGTGTGACGTCGCGTAACTTAGTGAATGTATGCAATTAATTAAGTTAATATTATTACTTTAAAAAAAAATTATTTCACTTTTATAGACAATTGCAACATTCCTTAGGTTATAAGACGGGGCATTACATAATATAAGAGATTCCCTAGTCTATGAGTTTAATTTTACATAGACAAGCCATTCACTATAAAAGACATAATCTAGTTCCAAGTATAATTTTATAATCTAGCAAGTAGCTATATAAGCATCTCTGTTCATAGATTATTTATTCATTAGTGACTGAATCTAATCAGTATTATATCATACTAATAGGTGGTTCTCATCAAGTGATTGCCACATCAGTGATTGACCTCAATCGAAGCATAATCATAGAAATAGATTATTCCCTTCGAGAGTGTAACCATTTCAATAAAAGAGCTATTCAAAGTAGAGTCTTGTCGACAATGTGACTACACTTTAGGAGTGTAAAGTAATTAACCAAGTAGCTACTTAAACTAATTAGGTAAACCCACCTACATTCCCAAACATATAGAACTCCATAAACTCAAGTGATTTACACAACCACATAGGCGGTCCCCTCAATCTCAATATTCCCTCCCCAATATTAGGATAAACAATCTTAGGAGTAACTCAATCTATGCCAGTTAAATCAATAACACAGCCAAGAGTAACACTTATGCCACTCATGTTTAATCATATCTAGTATGTAACACTTATGATAAACACAAACCTCCTATTATGGAGTAATTCAAGCACATCATAAGAACAACATAATAGCTTCTGAATTCCTTTTTCCAAGCATTAATATTTTCCCTATGCAAGTACTCATAATAGACAATTCAAAGAAATTATGGAAAACAATCTTTCATAAACAAAATGACAAGGAAGAATATCCTCATTTCTATTATCGCTCATCCAGTCAATTGAAAACAACACAACTTCTTCAAACAACAACTAGACTGATTATAGCTTCTCAAGAAACATCACAAATAACTTCTAAAGTTCTCTAAAGTTGATAAATTACTTTTCTCACACAACTCTTTCTCTCAATATGACAAATTTTCTCTCTCTCTCTCTCTCTATCTCTCTCTCTCTCTTTCTCACAAGTAAAACTGAAAATAATGTAGAGTAAAGGTTTACAAGAAGAATGTGTTCTCTCAAATGAAACCGCTCTGCTATTTATATAAAAAAATGAGGCTTCCTATCCTACAATTTATGCATGGATATGGACAAAAAAAACCATGCACAACTATAGATATATCACAACAAAAAGGGGGTGACTATGTAAGCTCATACTCAATAAAACATCTATAGATCGACCTTGCTAGATCAACAAAAAATAGAGACTTATTCAAATTTGCACATGGATAATTTGAATTATCTCTAGCAATAGATATCTACAAGAAATGGGTTTCTAGAGGTGGCACCAAAGCTTCCACACTCCTCTCAATGTTTGCACAAATTTCATGCAATTAGAAATAGTCAATTACCAATTTGCAACACCATGCATTCATCGACTTAATCTTGGGATGAGTTGATTTAGATATTTATTCTCTTTGACCAATTTGTTGACTATTTCTCATGTTTCAACAAATGTTGGTTCAAGTATAAAAATATGGCAGTTTAAGTTTACCAAGTCAAAGATAATCTTCACCATAGGCATCGATTAAGTCTATGTCATGCATCGACATAAGGCAACAAGCTTAAATGCAAAAAATGTGTTCCATAAAGCATGGCAACAAGAGTAAAACTCAACTTCTCTAAACACAATCATATGCAACTTATAATTGGCCTCTAAAGCTTAGTCTATGTTAATCAACCACAGGAAAACACAATTCATCCCTCATTCTATGTGCATCTTATTATCATATAGTTCTATATGGTTCTTCAATTTAGAGGTTTGCATATATGGTTTAAGCGTTGGTATAGATTTATGTGTAGCAGGAATGGAATAAAGTCTTTGTCTTTTTCAAATCTATACACCCATTTATGGTCATGCCACATAACCTCCATACATATATTCACTGCAAGTATATATATACACTTATTTCAACCTTAATTTGACATATAAGTTACTATATACTTATATATACATATTCCTTATATGAAAATATATATATATTCTCATATATATTTCCTCAAAGATTTCGGTTGGATTAATTACTAGCTAATATGTATATAATCATATCTATTCAATTCAATAATTGTCAAATTAACAAGTATATAAACATTCATATATATATATATTCATATATAAGTACACACATGTTTATATGTTTCCTCAAATGTACCAAATATGCTCATACCAATATATATATATGTATGTATGTATAATGTTTATCTTTCTTTTCAAACTCAAAATACAATGCACATACATGGTATATGTCCTCTATAAGATTATGAGTTGTTTATATATAATATATAATATGGGTATGTGCAGGATCATGGTATGCCAAAAAGTGGCAATGAGGAAAAAAAAACGTCTTTCATCGACCCAAAAATGCGAAAATATCGTGTTGAATTTTTTTAGGCTCGGGTGTCAGTACACACCACCAAAGCAAACACTAATCCTAGTTTTCCATATCGGATATCCGATTTGGATCGGATATCCAATTTGTAAAAAGAATATATATAAAAAATTTGTTGTTGTTTAAAGTAACGGTCTACAAATCGGATATCCGATTTGAAATGGATATCCGATTTGTAGACTGTAACTTTAAAACAATGAAAATAGTTGTATATATATGATTTTTACAAATCGGATATCCATTTCAAATCGGATATCTGATTTGTAAAAAGCATATTTTGTTGTTTTAAAGTAATGGTTAGAAATCGGATATCCATTTCAAATCGGATATCCGTTTCAAATCGGATATCCGATTTGTGTACACATAGACCTAAGGATTAATGGTATATGGTAGAAGGTTTAAGGGTTAAACTTTAAGGTTTAGGGTATATGGTAGAGGGTTTAAGGGTCAAGGGTTATAAGGGTATAGGGGAGAGAGATAGATGGACTTAGTGTGTGAGAG
>VDFB02000017.1:418264962-418406835 GCA_007258455.2 Sequoia sempervirens
TATTGCATTTATTTTTTGCAGATCTCTTGCATGGAAGGTGTATTTTTTTGTTGTTTGATCCCGCGGCTCGTGGTTTTGTGGTTTTTCAACATTCTAACATTATGCAAAAAAATATAACAATCATTTTAAAAATGAAATAATATATATTTTGGAAACCAATCAATTTGTTTGCAACTTCTAATAAAAATTGAAGAAAACTTAATAGCAAGAGTTAATTTAATTCTTCAAGTCACCTATTAAGATGCGGGCAATTAAAAAAAGTAGTCATTCCCTTAATTATTTGTAAAATATTTTTGAGTTTGCAAAACACTTGTTTAGGTGTATATATCAATTGGACATTGGGTGATCCCACAATAGTGGTTTACAATTTTTGGCCAAACTGGACATTGAAATTATTATTTTTAACTAAATCTTCACTTTCAGGCACCTATAACGGCTAAATTGTGAGGAATTTAAAGATGATGAAAACTAGAGTTTTGTGAAATTTTGTTTGTAGATTCTAAAAATATTTTTTTCAAAACTTTTGGAATCAAATTTCACTTCTTTTTCCATCTTCCTCGAAAACTAGTTTTTTCAAAACAATATTTTTAAAAAGTGATTTTCACCGTATACCACATAATTTTTTTCCATGAAGGATAAATATAATAATTCTTTGAATTTAGACTCCTTTGTAACTCCTGATATCTATGCTTCCACTTGGTTAGATAGCTTCTTTATTGAATATTTTTTCTTTAATCAAGTCAAGTCAAACCAATTACAATTCGCATAGCTGACCAGATAATCTATAATTTTTTGTATGTATCAAATTCAATTTTTTGTTGGATCAAGGGTTTCAATATTTAATGCACTCATATTTTTCAAATTTTTTATAACTGCTATTTTTCCACATATGCAAGTAATGAAGCATTTTGGATTTTCTAAGGAAAAACCTATATTTAATAAAACTAAAAATAAATGATACACAAAACCAAAACATATTAAAATTATAGCTCTGCTTGGATAGCTCGTCTAAAGGACTACCTGATTCTAGCTTGTAATAATCTCCCCATCGGTAGGATTTAGTATTTTCAATGCTATTGTTTGCTACTTGTGACGATGATGATATTGTTTGATTTGGTTAGTTAAACGTTAGATGATACTATTGTTTTATTATGGACATGATTATTTCGTATGATAGTATGGTTGGTTATATTAGTTGATTTTTAGAATTATGATATGATGCAGTGATTTAATTAGATATGTTATGAGATGATTGTTAGTTAGAAATGTTGATTTATTGGTTATATTATAATTGTTAGAATAGGTGTGATGAAGGACAATATGGCATCACTCGTTCGTGAGTGCCCTGTTATGTTGCGATTCCTTCTCACAATGCAGTACTTTAATTTAATGCTTTGATTTATATATATGTATGCACATGTACACAACTTCGTTTGTATGCAGGACTGCAGGTACAAGTCTCGATTCCACCTGCTTCGGCAGGACAGGGCGAACACCAAATAACCCAACGGATAAATGTTGATACAGAGGTGACGATGAAGTCCTCCCGTCCCATGATGTCAGGTCATCTCATTTGTTTGGTATAGTTGTTTTTATGTTATTGTCGCCATTGTGTGTCGTGTTAGGTGTTTTGTCTTATTTTTATTTATGAGGGCATTTATAATTATGATTTATCTTAATGATTGAAATAGATTATTTATTTTAATGTTGGATTAAATGGTATTTAAATATTAAAATAATTTAATTATTTTTGAAAATCATATATTTCAATTAAATAATAATTAAATAAATTAAATGTGACTTAATTATTTTTAATCAAGTATTTGGTGGTGGATAATTATGAGAATAATTTATTTAAAATAAATATGTAATGTGAGGTGCAAGAAAAGTGGCAAAACAGGAATTAAAGCAATAAAAACAAATAAAAGAATAAAAAGACAGTGTGAGCCAATAGGAATTGAGAGTTGGAAAAAAAGCTAGTTTTAAAGAATTGATTTTCTTTTAATTTTGGATTTTTGGAGAGTTTTGAAGGAATAGGCAATATATTTTATATTATTATGATTTTTTTTGGAGAAGCTCTCTCACACACAGAAGATCAGAAAGTTGAAGTTGCTCAAGTCATTGTTGAGTTCGTTCTGGACTAAGGGTTGGAATCAAGTTCGAGGGCATCAGAGTCAAGCAGGCATCTTCAGATTTGCATCGGACTCCAGGTTCCTCTCGTAGTCTTCTTCTCGTACCCTTTCCTTTACCTGTCTGCTTCTAAAAAGAAAAATATATTTTTATTAAAAATGATTTTGGGAATATAGAAAACTATTGTTTGAAAACTAGTGCAAAATATTAGACTTGAAATTTTAAAGAAGGAAGAAAACTATAGAACTGTCTCCAATCTGTCAAATCATAAAGCCCAATCTTTTGAAACATTCAATTTATCAATGATAGGATTGTAGAAAAGATGATTTAGTTATTGAAAAAAAAAAATTTATTTAGAATAATTTTTGTGAATATAGAAAACCTTCATTTGAAAATTTAATGATTCTTGGTAAAGAAACCAATAGGAAAAGACCAATTTTTGTGTTTAAATAAATTTGAAATTTGATTTTTGTGATTATCTTTAATATAAAGCTTGAATATGTGATGAATCTGTATTTAATACAGAAAATTAAATTATCTGTGTTTATATAGTTTTATATATATATAACTGTATCTCTATTCATTTAAAAAATATATATATAATATGTATATATATATACAGAGAAATTTCGTGTATATATACATATACATATATATATCTACCTTGCATTCATTTTTCTTGAAATCGTCCGTTTAAAGTATTTATATTTTTTTTAAGAAAACGAAAGTCGAAATTCTTGGAATCCGTTATTGTACCCGTGCGCAGTAAGTATTTCGTTCCGGGTTCATATAAAAATAAAAAAATAAAAAAAATAAAATAATAAAATAATATATATATATTTTGTTTTGGGCTCGGTGGAAGGACTCCTGGCCGCACCTTTCCTTCCCTCATCAGCAAGGTAGCCTTAATGATCGCTTTGCTAAAAAGATCATCACAAGGGGCAAGCATTCACAACCAACATTGGTGTGGTATTAAATTTAAACTTTGTTTTTTTTTATATGATATATTTATTTGTTATTATATGGTGTAATTTAATTTGGTCAAATATATTAATTATAATTATTTAATTTAATTTATTAAATATAATATTATAATTTAGTTTAAAAAAATAAATATATATAATTATAATTATTTGATTTAATATTATTGGTTTAAAAATAGATATATATACATATAATTTTTGTATATATATAATTGAAATGTTGAATAATGTGTGATATGGGAATTTGTATATTTATATAAGGCATTATTTTATTAATTGTTTTGGTTGAACAAATATTTTTTTTAACATGAATTAGCCTGTAGTTGTGATTGTGAATTCTTTTGAGACAATCGTATTTAATTACTTAATTGGGATTAGAATCAAACTTAATGGTGCAACTTTGCAAAATATTATGTGAGTTTACTTTTATGTAATGTTTTCTTGTCGCTTAGTGATGTCTTTGTGGGAACCCGTTGTTGATTTTGTAACCTTACCCCAGAGGCTTGTTATTTTATAATGTCATCTTCGCCTTGGTAGGCTTTGAAGTTTTGGTTCTATGAGAGGAAGGGTTGAACAGTTTGGTTGAGATTTTTGATTTTGAGCAATTGCGAGATGGTTAATACCTCGTGTATCTGAGTTTTGGTTTTATGATTTATATGTGTTAGTTCAACCCTTGCCTGCTTTGAGATATGTTAGGGGTTATAGGGAGAGTGGCTCTTCGTGGGCGCCGGCGCCTCGGGTAAGAGGAAGTGCCAGGGGAACCCACGTAAGAGTAGTTAAACAAGTGATAACCTAAAAATAGAATTTAGGGGGATGGGTAGTAAAACATTAACAAGATAATGATGAAGCCTCATCCACCTGTTAGTGCTAGCACAGACTAAAGGGGACCGAGAAGGCCGTAGTTGGCAAGGTCGTTGCCTTGTCATCATGAAAGGTTAACGACTCTGCATGAGTAACCCTATGGAGCGGCGCCTTGAGATAGGCTGTCAGGAGAACCATAGATGGAAGCGGCACCTTAACTTGGTTGTCTGGAGAATCCATGTAGAGATGGAGGTGGCACCTTGTGATAGGTTGTCTGGAGAATCCATGTGAAACCATGTGATGACACTCTCCACTTGACATCCTTGTTGTTCTTGTTTCTTGTTGCCTCTGGATATTGTTATTTTTATGTTCTGATTTTAGGGCTAGGGAATCCATAGGTGGGTGTCAGCGCCTCAATTGGAGGAAGGGCCAGGGGATCCCATGAGAGTTATGCGATGACCCTCCCTACTTGACACCCATCTGACTTGTTTCTTGTTGCTTATGGAATGGTGTATTGAATGGTTGATTCAGAGTTCTTATGGAATCGTATTCTTTTTATTGGTTCTGATTTATTTGGAAATGTATTTTGGGTGTTGGTTCGGCACTTCTGGATGTTATCTCTTTGTGATGTTTCTTTGAATTCTTGTGAATTGATTCAGGATTGTTAATTGATAGTACTTCATGTTATTGCGATGAGTTCTTGGTTTTAACTTGTTATGTGATTTGAGTACGTCGATGGTTGTGCATTGCATACTTGGGTTGTTCTTGTTTTGTATCATGTTGTTGTTGAGTCGGTTGACATTCATGGTCGGGTTCACTTCCTCGTCACCTCTGAGCACGGGGGGTGAGTTACTTGTAATTCACATGGTTGGGTGGAACGTGCTCCGCACCCGTTGGGTTTCCCATCAGCGTCTTGTCTTCTCAGCTTTCCGCAGTGGAGTTGTACCAGTGATCAGTTGTACTTCATATTTCTTTATACTTGCATCAATCCCCATGTTGGGAAATTCTATGTAATTCAATTATCAAAGAAAATTGTAATGTAATATTATATCAATGATGTAATAGTTAGGCTCTTTTGTACTCTATTAAGAGATTTATCAGGGACGTAATTATGCGATGGTTATTATACTCGCATCATGGTTATGGGATGTATCTTTGTTTATGGTTATTGTAAAAGTATATAGTTATGTTGTAATCTTTATTTTTGATTTGTGTTTAGTGTTGTGATGTAACCTCACGTGCCCCAGAGAACCAAGTGTATTAATGCTATGTGTTATGCTATGTGGTTATGGTTAATGTCATTGCATGTTTAATTTAATTGTTTTAAAAAAAAAATTATTTGCATTATGTGTGTGTTCTCTGGGGTTTGCACGACGGGCGTTACACCAGTTGGGTTTGTCAAGTCTCCTCCATTTTCATCCTTAACCTGAGCTTCAAAGCGTAAAAAATTGGACTTTCAAAGTTCCTGAGGGGGAGAATGAGGGCAAAGGGGGGTTCGCTCAAGAACCCAGGTTCAAGAAAACCCCCTTCCCAAAAGGAGTTTTCAATTTTTTTGTCCATGCATGCATTTATTGGGTTTGCTTGAACCCTAGTTCAAGTGAACCCTTTTTTGGCTCGTTCGAACCCCCAAAATCAAAATTTTTGCCATAGAGTCATTTTTAACAAGTTTTCCTTCCTCATTCGAATTGTAAACCACTTTTGTGGGTTTACCCCATTATAACTATGAGGAAAAAAGTCATGAATATTTAAATTCTATCACTTACATGCTATTAAGACAGATGCTCATGAAACATTAAAACACAATTTTTTTCATGATCTAAATTATATAGATGTCCAACTTGATGAATGTGTGTTATTCTCTTTTCCTTTTGCTTTTTTTTCTTTCAAAAATATTTTTTTATCTCTCTTAGAGTTGACATTTCAAGGGAAGGAGAACAAAGTTGACCCAAATACAAGGGAAAGTTTCATCCATAGAGAATGGATGGTTAGATACCAAGTGAAAAAAGTGGGAAAGCTCTTTTTTTTCTTCAAGATTCAGTAAACTTGGGAGTGTGTTCCCCTAATGTATCTAAACAAGCTAAAGAATAATGCAAATTATAACTTAGGCCCAAACAACCATGCCCCATGGTTGCCACAAAAGACATATGAGACCTCATATAAAGTAGATTATTACAAGTTTGCATGTCATAAATTATTATTAATTTTTTTTATTAGCAACACTCATTAATGAAAACATTTGAAATGCACACACTCTTTAATAATAGACAAAAGAGGGCATGGGCTATTACCATACATAAATATCAAGGACTAACCCTTAAAAAAACAACAATTGATATTGGTAAAGTCGAAAGGCAAGGATTAACTTTTACAACTCTATCTAGAGTCAAATCGATAAAGGATCTTTGAATAGAACCACCATTTTCCTTCGATTGCTATTCCTTGAATGAAATCTAGTCCATATACCATTATTAGAAAAAGGGAGGAATCTCAGCTATGCCATCTCCCATTATAATGACTTCAGGTACACAATTGTTAATTCAACCTTCTATACTGAGAATTTTACTATATTCTTTGTTGTCATATTAATTTCAAATGATTTACCCAAAAAATAACCACTGAAATAGTATATTCACTATTTCCATGATGTACAGGTTCATGCTTCACATTCGTTCGTTTCTACATTGAGCAATTTTCCCATTTTATTATCCATCATTTAGATCCTCTAGTAATTCACATATACTTCCTTCATACCTAATATCTTTTTACATAACACCAATCATACATTTTATAATATACATTGTTTAATTTTGTTTTTCAATGTGTAGGCACAAAATAACTGCAACATATAATTTTTTCAGGCTCCTATTCTACAAGCAAAGTTGATCGGTAAGTGTTGCAATTAAAATGAGATTCAATCCTTCATTCGATGCTAATGTAGTACGATTAGGAGATTCCATTTTTTTTCTTCTTTGTAGGTGAATTGAGTGATGGGTAGGTTTATTGATTAACTTGCTTTGTTTATTGTCGATTTCTCCACTACATTTTCTTTCGGTTGTCATCGATGGTCGATGGAATTATCCTGATATTGATAAACAGTTGACAGTCCAACTATTAAGAAAGTTCATATCTCTCACAAAAACCTAGATAAATATTATCTCCACATTGCATGATCTCCTAATGCCCTGAATTTTCTTGCTTCTATTGGCTTTTCATCCTATTCAAGAGACACTGTCGAGAACTCCAACCTAATGTTGCAATGACTTCATCGCAAGCTTCATTAATGCAATCTGAAGAACCATTCCTATGACTTCAAAGAATTTGTGATAGTGACCAACACTTGAATACATGTAATACAAATCCTTTTAAACTATTGTTGGCAATTATGTTATATTGCATTAAAAAAAGATATTCAATATAAAAAACACCTTACCATTTTAAATTATATATATTATTCTATCGACGTATTCCTTGCACCTCCTCTTGATACTTGAGTGCTAGTTTTTATAACAAAATGACTATACATATATTATTTGATAACTCTAAATATATTTTGAGTGAAGAATAGCAACTTCCTCAAACTATCAGTCCCCTCTTTATAAAGAATTTTTAGTATGCTCTTAATTATATTCATTTCTCCAACAAAAATAAAAATAATGAGGATGAAAGGGACTGATTTACCTATGGAACCAACATCTACAAAAGTTTCGAAAAAAATGGAGACCAGAAGAGATCTAGAGGAAGAAGCTAACGAGAAATAGCTTCAACACCCTAGTGAAGAGAATATAAATTTAGTAATTAATCTGTGAATCCTGAATAAACATGGAGAAGTGAATATAAGAAAATAATAATCGATGCTCTATCATGATTCATAAGGGGAATTATCCCCCACAATGAAACGAACCATTTACATAATTCGCTAAGAGATCGGACCATCATGATATATCATGCAAAAGGATCCATCGTTGAGCAATGTAAATTACAATTGATAAAATTGCATAATAAAAATGGACAAAATCTTAAAAACAATATTTCCACGTCAGAATATGCAGCCAAGAAACCCATTGTGTTTGGCAGCTGTTGATCATGTCCTTTGATTTTTAGAGGCAAAGCGCAGAATAATATAAAAGAAGATCCTGTAAATGACTGCCCAGCCAAGAAGATAGGCCAGGCTTATCCACTTGTCCATTTTATCTGTACTGATGGACAAATTTGTTAAAATTTGGGGGCCATGCAAGGCGCATGCCTTATCATTGAAGACGTAGCATACACTCCTTGAATACTCGTTCATGATCATGCCTTCGTAGGAATACTTAATTGTAGAAATATAGTAGAGCCATTTCCAGTATATTGGAATACTTCCTCCTGGAATGAAGAAGCCACAGAAGAGAAAGAATATGGCAGTGAAAGCAATGACTGCAGCATAGCCCATGATATAATTCGGCACCACCGAGCTCACGAACACAACGAAGGAGTTGGTGGTTATGAGAGAGACGAAGAGGACCAGCACAAAGTAGTAGAAGTCTCCGCGCAGATTCAGCGCAAACCACACTATGAGGACATATGTCACAGCCTGAGATGAAAACACCCACTTTCATTACTTAGAAATTTTGGAATTCTTAAATTCAAATGTAAATTTGGGTTAAGTGGACTCTAGACTTACTACTCATTATAAAAGATATTAATTTGTATGTTAGAGTATTGTATAAAAGAACAAAAAATACTTCATTATTGAATCATTTAGTTGGCGTGAATATCATTTATCATCTTGAGAGATCTATTATATATTGTGTTATCTTTAGAATATAGTTAGTTACATGAGACTAGGAATATTGCATGAATGTTTGGCATGTCTTTCATTTTATCAAAACTGTTAAAATTGGATCAAGAGGTTTGACATAAGAAAAAATAACTACTTAGTGAATTCCCTCAACATTGCTTATTTTCAAGATATTTATTGTAGACAACAAGCTGAATAGGGTTCTAACATCATAAGTACAAAAATCATTTTCGTGTGTTAAAGTTTGAATATGTAGATATGGTTTAGATTCATAGATATGGAATTCATTTTTGTAGGCACATAACCTACCTAGACCAAGACGTAATGATTTAAGCAATTTGATGTTGATCAATTAACGAAATTTGGTGCTTTGAATATGACACTTGTCATTGCCAAATCAACATGAGATCTTGAGCTAAGCATCTTGATCTTGTTTTATTAATAATCATGAATATTTATGAACATATTTATCAATTGACTAGTGTAGGTAATAGACAAATTAAATGCATTTTTTTTTTGACATGTTTTCATTTGAAAGGTTATCATAGAAATTTAATTCTATGATATTGATTGAGTTGAGTTAAAAACAAGGGTAAGTTATGAATGCTAAATTTAATGTTTTGATATTTCATAGTTTATTTTGGAAAGTATTGTCCTTCACCTCCTCATTTATAATCCTTGTGAAGTGAGTTATCTTCAAGTTTCAACATGTGATACTCCTTTAAGTGCCATGTTCATAATAATTTTTCCTTATCTTACCTTACCTTGCCTTCATAACATAGGAATGTCATGTGGAGATACATTCTATTTATCATTTTATGTATTCTTTTATCTATTTTCTTTCTTGCATGGTTGCCTGCACATCTCTTCTACACAATACTAATATTAAATATAGATTCATATGTGTTTATGACACTTGTGTACACGTTGTGTTGTCATTTATTTGATACATTATTTCAAAACAATTGATTATATATTAAAAAATATATTTATGATAAATTATGAATATTATGCATGTTCTTTAATTTATTTATCATCAAACTCAATAATAGATTTAATCCTTCACTTCACTTCACCACACCTTTATATAATTTTAACTTGATAAAATATTTCCTTTTAAAACCTAATTATCTACCATGTAAAAAAAATTCTTACACCTAAGAACATTATTTCATCTATTGCCACTTGGTTTCCTTTGTTTATAATGAAATAAAAAGGAACCTAACGGTTGTTATGTTGTTATTTGATCTTACCACTTGTGCTTGGTGCTCATCACTTTGAACCTATCCATAGATAAACACTCATTACGTTTTTCCTAGTAACTGTCTTTAAACATGGTTGAATGTATTATTCTACCGATTGTATTTGACTTAAGTTGTCAAACACATGATTAATGTAATTGGAATTACTTGGAATAGATGTGAGAAAGTAATTCATATTGCTCAAAATGGTGAACGTGGATGTTTTTGAGAAAAATCCTATGTGGATGAGTTTTTCATTCCATAATCAAATAATTATGGATATCCTTCAATCTCCTACAACATGCAAAACACCAGCATATAATTTATTCTATTTTTAGCTTAGCTATGTATTAAAATTGATAGTTAAAGTTATTTTCCTTCTTATGCTTTTGCTCACAATTACCATAGACATAAAAAGTTAAAAAGAAACTACTTTTTCATCAATCAAATAAAATACGCCACTTAGATCCTATGTTTATATTATAACAGGGTAGGGTATAGAGATTACAAGAAATGGTTTACATGAAAATTAGCTTGGTGCCACCAATGCATATGCTACTACATGATGGCGAGATCCCTACATGGTGAGGTTCAAGTCGAGATGTAGTAGATATCAATGAGATGAATTCCAAGTATGCATCAATCTTTGGTCATCTTAGGGATGATCTAGGCTATTAGGATGATATATTTTCCTAGAGAACACAAATTATTCTCATAAATGAAATAATAATTTGAATAGGGAACATCTAAGTTAAATTTATAGAGGTATGTGTTACTATGGAATGATTAGAATGTGTTGCTACTCAAATGTATAAAATAGAAAATAATATGGCTTTTAGAATGACCATATAAATTATATGAACACTACGAGACACCAACCTCATGTGAACACTATATGCTACTCCTTTAACTCCTCATTTAGTTATATAAGGCCATACTATGTGAACCATATCCATTATAAAGAATGAATAAAACAACATTGAAGAATAGCCACTTGCACCTCCTAGATGATGTTTCTGTCATGATCTCTATGAAAAAATAACACATATTAATAACCACTTTCTCCATTAACCACTAGTGCACCTCTTAATCCTTTTATAATGGTGTGTAAGAATCTGATCTATTTCCTTTCACTAAGACATGTGGATAATACCTAATACATCCTCCACATTCAATGACATCTCACCTAAAAGGAGGTGAAATATGATGGTATTTAGGTCACATTTCTCAAGAAGCATAGTGAGCAAGTGTGTGTTAAAGTGAGTGTTGGTAGTGCGACCATTGATCTAAAACCTATGACCTTTAAGATTGCTAAATTTGAATTATTATTGATTGGTATTGCATTTAAAATCTAACCATTTATTGATTTTTTAGGGTTCTTATAAGCCAATCTTTCTTTCAATTGCCTTAGCTCAAGATTATCACATGAACTGATATAGCAAAACTAATAGTTACTAAGTTTCCTTTTGTTGTGTAGAATAAAACTCATAATGACTAGTTCTATTATAATTTTCTTTCCTATACAAAGATGCTAATGTGGGCATTTACAAATATTTATAAATACCAGGACATGTTGATTTTACCATCAACATCATATTTCTTTATTATATACACACAATCAATATTTATTATTAAGAATTTTTAACGAGAATTTTATTTTTATTAGATATATAAGATCTTTAATGTTTGACGGGTTTAAATTTCTATCTTAAGACACAATTCTAAATAAAATGTGAGTGTTTTGATAAGATCTTATATACAAGTTGAAATGAAGTTTATTCAGCTATTCTAAAAAATACTCTATGAAATGAATTAGCATACATGTTATATGTCATATTCATCACGACATCAAATAATAATCATGACAATGACAAGTAAGAGTAAACACTATGTGACATTTGACCAAAGCAACCCTAAAAATGTAAATAAAAATCCAACTCCAAATAATCATATATAATTATAGTGAATCTATTTGCATAATATGTGAACTTAAGAAAAATTCAAAAATGAAAATTGAAAGCATAAATTTTTACCGCACCTGGATGAATAAGAAAGGCAGATAAGTTATGAGGCCTGATATGGCATATGAGGAGGCTCTATATGCATTGTGTGAGGTCTCCCTTATGAATATGAAGCGCTCTTGTATAAAGGCTGGAACTGCATCATTAGAAGAGAAGAAGAAGAGACAAACTGTGGATATGAAAAAAGAGAGTACATTGGTCATGCCTTGGACGTCTTCTTTTGGCTTTAAAAACATGGTGGCCATCATAAACCCCATCACTGTCAACACTACTTGTCTTGACAAAAACAATTCTGGTGTTCTCTTGATGTTTTCAAAGTTGCGCTTTGTCAAAATTAAGACTTCTTTTGCAAAGGAATTTGGGAACTTTGGGCCCAATCTAGAAGCTTGCATTTTAGAGGATTTCTTGTAGAAATAATCAGACTCCTGAACAATGTACTCATTACTCTGAGGAGTTGATCCATCTGAAGATATGACTTCTATAGATTCCACGTAACTTGGTGACATGCCACTGCATTATATATTAAAATCAATCATCAATATAATAAACTAATTAAAATGTAAATTTAATAAAATAAGATAAATAACAAATAAACTTGGTGACATGACCTAAGTGCCTCTAGAAATTAAAAAATGCCTCTAAAGATGGAGATGTTTGATTTAGTAAATTTTATTTGTGGATTTTTTTATAAAGAGCATAAAAATAAATCTAGAGATATTTTAGGAATTCTATATTGCTTAAGAAATAATTTTTCATATTCATTTATCTACCTTTTCACAGGGGTGAAATTGAAGGGCTCCACTAAGCCAGCTCCTCTGGTCCCTCGACCCTTCTTCCCTCTCGGTGTCCGAATGCTACGGTCGAAATGGTGTGATGCCGGCATTTCCACTGAGATAGATTGCTCACACTGCATCTGCCGCACGGTTGGGCTTCGCAGCTGCATCATTCCTGCACTCTCAATACCCATTCCTCTTGACACCTGTCATATTACAATCTCCATTACAATACAACTTCTCATCTGGTCATTACTTACGCCAATTGATACAAGTTTTCAAAATGAAGAAATTTCTAATTACTCATTCAGACATGGGCAGAAATCGAGGTACCGAATAAGCAGAAACGAGCGATATGTCGATGTCAGTAGTGAGCGATGGAGGCCTAACTTTGGTGGCGTAGTATTCTGCGAGCGCAGAGACAGTGAGGGTGGAGCGATCATATTCTTGGATTACGTCCAGCAAACACTCGATACTGTTCTCGCCCTTTGGCACCTTGCGTCCCATGTTGGACAAGTGAACTCCCACATCCTTAGGAGATCCTTGATATATCAGTTGCCCCCTGCACAGTGCACACCATTATTCTATTCCATGTCAGTTCCATGGGGCTTTGGTAAAAACTCAGTGCAATTGGAGAGTATGAGGGGAGTGTGGGTGCCTTGCGAGAATGATGAGGTTGTCGAGGAGGGAGAGAATGCGGTGGGAGGGCTGGTGGATGGTCAGGATCACCACGCTGCCGGCCATGGCGACGTCGTGAACTTTGTCAATAACGCTGTGAGCACTGGAGGAGTCGAGACCAGAGGTGGGCTCGTCCAGAAACAGCAACGCCGGTCCGTGAATCATGTCCACTCCGATCGAAACTCGCCGCCTTTCGCCGCCGGATACTCCTCGTACTTCCTCGTTCCCTATGTACGTGTTTCGAGCATTCTGCCAACCGTAGAAACAGTTAATGATATCATGTTTCTACAATTCATATTGATTATTGTGAGATGATTTCGATTGTGTAAAAGATTTTGTGTCAACGTCAACGTTTTGGATCATCATCAGAATAGCTGAGAGTTCAAAGAGAAAAAATTCTTCAGCGCGAAGAATTTATCCTTTTTGAACTCTCACCTATCCTGATGAACTCTCAGCTATCTTAATGATGGATCAAGAGTGTGATCCAAAATGTTGATGCAAATTTTTTTATACAATCGAATCCAGAAATCATCTCACAATTAGACAAAAATGTACGTTTATTTAAAAATTATATGGAATTTTTTTATGAGAGGTATTGAATTGGGTATGTACCGTTAAGCCAAGCTGGTCTATGAGCTTTTCAACTCTTGTTTCCTTCTCCCGAAAGCTTACACTTTGTCCAAGCCTGAATTCGGCCGCGTACATTAGAGTCTCGTAGACTGTAAGCATGGGATAGAGCCTGTCATCCTGCATGACATAAGCAGAGGTTCTCTTAATGAAGCTTGGGCTGATCTCCTGACCGTCCATGGCCACCGTTCCATGCAAACTCCCGCTAGCTATCCGCCCAGCAAGGCCGTCCAGAAAAGTAGATTTGCCGGCACCGCTAGGCCCCATGACGGCAGTTATTGAGCCCTTGGGCGCATGGCCTGTAATTTTATGAAGCAGGTCTATTTCTTCCGCCACCCATTTTCCCCCAACCTTTTGTTTCTTTATCACAGTATACGTTAGGTCCCTGAATTCTAAGCCCCCAGTCACCTGCTTCCTTGGCTTGGAAACGACATAATTGGGCTTGGCAGGGCCGGGATAAATTGCCCCATGGTGGAGGCCTTTCTGGGTATTGAGGGGCTTGCCTGATTCCTTGGTCCTCATCTTCTTCAGCCAAATGATTTCACAGAGAAAACTCAAAAAATGCTGTGTTCCTATCAAAGGCTTGAAGAAGACGGTCCCCTCGGCATTCATCTCTACTTGTTAGATTTATGCTCCATGTGGGGACAAATTTTGACAGCTTATCACAGGCGGTATGAACAGGGAACTTCAAGACCTAAGCAATTATTTGTAATCCTCTATATGATTGTGGATTTAATCAATGTGGGAAGAGAGAAACCCAAGAGAGAGAATGGATTTGTTAGTTGTTTTTCTTGTGCTGCGGTAAACAGGTATGATCAAGTTTTGAAATCGTACGATGGCGAGAAAAGCACACTTTTAACCGCATGGTGAACTGTGAAGTTTGTCTCGAGTTTGTGGTTTGATTTTTGTAATGATTTGAGAGAATCTCGAGATGTCTATGGCGATTTTGTTGTATGCTTTTATCGTATTGACTGGTTTTTAGGATGTTAGATATTCCGATAGGAGGGGCGACAGCTTTCGGAATCTATTGTTCAGGAAAGTAGTGTTGCCGAGGAAGTTTGTTCTTTAGAGGAGTTTGGATTTACTTCGGTTTTTTTTTAAGTTTTTGGTCTTGAGAGTGTTATTTTTTAAATGCTTTCAAATTGTAGTATTTTAGTAATTAATGTTTTTTATAAAGGGAAAAATGGGTTTTACAGGGACCTAAAACCACCAAGTTTACAACAAAAGAGGGAGGACAAAAAGTCCAGCAGAGAAAACAGGTTGCACAAAAGGATAAAACCAGAAAAAACAACAGCAAACCACAAAAGACCAGGAAGGTCAATCAAAAAACCAGTCAAAGCGCAAGCAAAAGACTAGCCGTAACTAACTCAGAGTCTTAAGAACAGACTCCGTCTCAGCCTCCAGGTCCTGCATGTCCTGAACACCCTTCTTAAAAGTCTGGATCATCTGCAATGTGGGAGGAGCCTTCCTTTTCATATTCGCCCTGGTTCTCTTTGTCCTGGTTTTTATCTTTAACCTCTTCCAAATCAATCACCAAGGACCCCTGTTGTGATTTGTCTAGTTTCTCAGTCATAGGGTTGATAATGATGGCATTATGTCTTGCCATCCTATTGTTCTGATAAGCTATTATCTTTATAGTGTTTTTCATTTTTTCCAAATCAATTTCAATTCTTCTGGCCTTGCCCACATTGTCCTGGATTTTTTTACTGGCACTGTAATCTTTACGCTTTGCCTCCTTACATAATGCAGTGACCTTAGCTCCCATTTCTTCCAGTTTACTTTGAAGGGTCCAATTTTTTTATTTTCAGCTCATTGATTTCATGAAAAACCCATTTTGAGTTTCTGAATTGGTCCACCGCATTTTTCCTAGCAGTACCCATGAAATCAATAGAGGGATCCCTATCAAGATTAAAGCAACTTTTAGCTGGGTTGGGGGCTCAAGGGGATCACAATCTAACATCTTTGTTCAACGATGTGACAGTAGAAGGAGAATTAATATTGGCACCAGAATCCTCAGAGTCAGGAGAGTCTTCAGAATATGAAACAAGGTTTTTAACCGGTAGATTCTTTTCAACACCTTTGGGAATGAAAGTAGAACTTCCAGGCTTAGAGGTAGTGCAGACTTTAACATATTGTGGGTTTTGGATTTTCTTACCAGTTTGGATAGAGGGCGGACTCAGGACCTCTCTCACCAGGCTCAAGTTGGGCTCATTCCTCGAACAACTTGGTTCGGTATCATCCTCCTCAGACTCAGGGGGGACATCCACATTAGCAGGGGCAGACACATTTTGAAAATGTTCAACAATTAACCTAATCAAACTAGTATGCAAAATAGGATATCTTTTTGGGTTTTTCTTATGGTCTTCCAAACTCTTTCTCAAAGAACATAAAAGATAGTAGGGGAGAAAATCTCTGACCTTATAACGAAAATGGCTGAGTAGGGAAAAGTGATAGCCGTAGACCTTGGTGAAATGATCATCCAAGGTGATATACTCTATGATAACACGAAGAAATTTTCTACAGATAGTTTTAATGGTGTTGACTTCAAAGAAACTGTTAGAAATTTTCACAAGTTTTAGTCTTTCCTTGTCTTTCTTTGGGAATCTGATCACTACTTCATCAGAGAAAACCCTATCCTTGAAAAATTTGTGTCCTTCAGCAGACAAGCCAGTCACTTCAGCTATAAGGTTTTTTCCAAGCTTTACTTTCCTACCAAAAAGGGTTAATTCCCCATTATCCCAATTCCTCTCAAAATGCTCTGTAGCTTTCTGATTTGACCCATGAAGTTTTTCCAGAAAAGGGAGTAAGCCCCCACTTTTGACTTATTCCATGCCTTAATGTTTCTAGTGTGCATTTCAAAGCTGTATGGCTCAACTCTTTTTCTATCACCACCCTTTTTAGCAAACACAATGGGGTAGACAGAGATGAGAGTTTTACCTGAAATGGTCCCACCAAATCTATGAGCCCACAAAGCTCAAGCCAGGAAAACTTACAGGATAAGCACTTAGGTTTGATCCCATGCAATCTAATGATTGTGATGTAATTATCCTGTTCTATCATCATTAATGAGATGACCTGCTTCATGCCCATGTGACGCATCATAGCTCAATAAGGCACAAATATTAGCACCTAAATCAATCATGTTTAGCCAAGTGCACTATCCTTTACTTTTAACCCCCTCATTCACAAAAAAGTCTGCCACAACATTGGCTTCTCTATAGGCATGTGAAATCTTTATATTATTAAACTTGGCTAAGGTCGAAATAGCATCATCAATCAAAGACTTTAGAGTCCACAATTGGGGGGACTTACCTAAAAGACAATCAATAATATTTTTAGAGTCCCCTTCTAGCCAAAGGTTTTTAAAATTTAGACTATGAGCCAGATTTATAACATGATAAGCTCCAACTGCCTTAGCAATGTGATTGGTTTGAGAACCAAGGGGAGTGGCAATCGCACTGAGAAAATTACCATAAGAATCCCTTATGACTCTGCCGCATCCCGCCGCCCCAGGATTACCTTTAGCCACCCCATCAAAGTTGGCTTTGACCCACCCATTAGGCAGAAAAGACTAGAAAAAACCCTCCCTATCCTTTTTAGCATGCTTAGGGACATAGGAAAAATCAAAATTGATATTCCATTCCTTGGAAGCCTTGAGATCATAGGACGATTAAGTCACATTCTTGGTTAAACAAGCCTTCTAGGAGATAGCATTAACATTTTCTTTCAATAGTTTGATTATTTTATCAAACACAATGGCCACCGAAGATTCTTTATCTCTGCATATTCTATTGTTTCGTTATTTCCATAGGCCCCAAGCAATATGAGGCAAAGACAAATCCCACAGTTTTCGGAGAACAGGATTGTGAGTCGGGGCTTTCCATTGTATGAAGAAGTCTTCAATTGACAAGGGGAACAACCAAGATAATTGCCAGTAACAGAGTAACTTTTCCCAAATCGAGGTAGCAAAAGGGCAATGAAGGAACAAATGACACACTGACTCTGCCTCCATTTTGCAAAGATGGCATCTATTAGGTATTTGAATGCCACGCTTGCAAAGATTATTAGCCGTGAGAACCTTATTTTGAAGAAGGATCCAAAAAAATATGTTGACTTTAGGGATTAGATGTTTGAACCAAGCCTTCGACCAAAAAGGAGGAAGAATCTAGACAGAAGTAAGCCTAGCAAAAGTAGAAGAAACAAAAAAATTGCCCAAAGGTTCATCCATCCAAACAAGACGATCTTCCATATGATCCAAGCAGAGTTTGACAACCAACAAAGATGACTGAATAGAAGCAAGAGCCTAGCTAACACTACATAAATCCACCCATTTTCCATTCACCCGATAATCTTTAACGTACAATCCAAATAGAGCTTTGCAAATCTCAGCCCACCTGTTAAAAGGTTCAGTGTTGATAAGGGGCTCGTTAAACAACCATCTATCCTCCTAGAATCTTGTTTGGTTTCCGCTCCTAACTTGCCAACCCACTCTAGTATCAACAACTATTCTTCCATTAATCAGATTATTCCAACATGTTGAACCTTTGGGTAGCAGATGGGAATCTGTCTTTATTATATGAGATCTGTTATTCTCCAAATATTTACTTGCTAGGATATCAGTCCATTCCCCTGATGATGAAAATAATCTCCAAATTTTTTTAGCTAGGAGTATCTTGTTAACCATTCTGATTTTTCTAAGCCCTAAACCGCCAACATTTTTTGGTCTACACACCAAATGTCATCCTATTAAGGGATTTTTTTTTCCTCAACACCCAACCAAAGAATTTTTTTTTGAATCTTTTCAATATCATTCGCAAACTTAGCAGGGATTTTGAAGAGGCTCAAAGCATAAATCGACAAATTTTGAAGAGTAGCTTTGAGGAGTTGTAGTTTACCCGCTTGGCTTAACAGAGCTCCTTTCCAGCCAGCAAGCTTCTTACTAAACCTCTCAACCAACGAAATCCAAAAGGATTCTGAGGATTTAAGGCTTAAGGGTAATCCAAGATAGGTGGTAGGCAAGGACTCCACCCTGCAACCAAGGATTCTGGCAATTTTATTCTATTTGTGAACAGGAGTGTTGAAGAAGAAAAGAGAGCTTTTCTGTTTATTAATTAGCTGTCCCAATGCCCTCCCATACTCATCCAGTAGATATTTCAAAGTTTTTCCCTCTGAGACATAAGATTTTACCAAGAGCATGGTATCATCAACAAATTTTTGATGAGAACAAATCAGATTGCTTGAGGATGGTTTAAGACCAATAAGGGATCTATTATCGATCAACCTTTTCAAATTTCTTCCAAGACTTTCTGCCATAATAGTGAATAAAATAGGAGAGATAGGATCTCCTTGTCTTAGACCTCTGTAACTTTGGAAGAAAGTCGTGGGAGATCCATTAACCATTACAAATATAGAAGCAGTAGACACAAGCTGTTCCACCATTTGAAAAACCCTGTTGCAAAACCCAAACGCCTTTAAAATTTTAAACAAGAATTTCCAGTCAACTCTGTCACAGGCTTTTGAGATATCAAGCTTTAACAGAAAGCCTTCAGTTTAAGATTCAACCAAGGAATGGATATTCTCATGCAGTGTGACAATAGAATCAAGGATTTATCGACCAGGGACAAATCCATTTTGTTGAGGTGAAATCAGAGTGGGCAAGAGAATTAAGAGTCTAGAAGTCAAAACATTTGAGATGATTTTATAGATTGAGTTGCAGAGGCTTATGGGTCTGAAAGCCTCAAAGTTCACCACTCCAGGCTTCTTAGGGATTAGAACTAGAAAAGTAGCATTCAACTCTTTTAGGAGACTTCTGGATCCAAAAAATTCTTTAACAACATTCACCACATCCTCTCCAACAATCTCCCAGAACCATTGGAAGAAAAACATAGGGAACCCATCTAGACCCAGAGATTTACTCCCTTCAAAGGAGAAAACAACCTTCTTAACTTCCTCATTGGTAGGAATAGTTGACAACATAGAGTTATTTTCCTAATTGATCACATTATGTATGGCCACTATTAAATGATCCTGATCATTTTGGTTATTTTCATGATTCTCAGAAAGAAGATTTTTAAAGAATAAAACAACATGCTTTTTGATGTCCTCCTCCTCCTCATGCCTAATACCATCCACTTCAATTTGAGAAATTCTGTTGACCGCCCTGTGTTTTGAGGCCGACAAATGAAATTACCTAGTATTTTTGTCACCTGCAGATAACCATAAAGCTCTAGATCTTTGTCTCCAGAACTCCTCTTTTCCAATAATATAATGCATCTTAATAAGGAGCTCATTCTCTTTTTTCCTTAATATCATTCAAATATCCTTCCTTCTGGGTTTTGTTTTGAATCTCCCCCAAATCCATCTAAAGATCATATTTAATCTTGAAAATGTTCCCAAAGGACTTTTTTTTCCATTTTTTTAGGTTGAATTTAACTTCCCTTAAATTTTTTGCCACTCTAAACATAGTAGTGCCAAAGATACTTATATTCCACCATTTCCTAATTTCTTCTTTAAAAAAAGGATGAGAAAGCCACATTTTTTCAACTCTAAATGAGATATTTTTCTTCTTCTTTAAAGGCTCTGCAACAAAACTAATAGGGAAGTGGTCAGATCCAATCCTAGAGAGGGCTTTAAGAGAATAGTAATAGTTAAAGAACCAATGATTAGAGATTAAAGATCTATCTAATCTAACTTGGATAAGATCCAACACCCTTTATGCGATTCGACCAGGTATAGGAAGCTCCTTGTAAATTCAAATCAATCAACACTTGATTGTTGATGAAGCTCTGAAGATCCTTTTTACTCTCCGCATTGATCTAGAAACCTCCAAATTTTTCTTCATTCAGTAAGGGAGTATTAAAGTCTCCCATGACAACCCAAGACTCTCTATCAAAAATCCTCTGAAAGGCGGCTAGCTCCATCCAGAAGGATTTTTTGAGACCTTTTCCATTGGTGGCATAGATATTTGATTGGATCCAGCTGAAATTATCCCTAATATGGGTGAATCTAGTAGCAATATCATTCGTACCTTCCAAAATTGGATCCCCTTTGATTATGTGACTATTCCAAAAGGTAAAAATACCTCATGCACCATTTGAGTTGTTTCCATGTGTACAACAATGCTGAAACAATTTCATCTTTTCTACTTTTTCCTTTGACATTTTAGTTTCTTGAATAAGGAGAATATCTGGCTTGTGATCTCTAACAAAATTGCGCAGAACATCCTGCTTGTGGGGATTATTAAGTCCCCTGATATTCCAAGACATGATCTTCATGAGTTACCAGGGGAGTTGAGGCACTCCGGGATGGTTTTTTGAAAACCATCCGCAATATCCTGAAAACTATTATGCTCTCTTGTCCATTTAGTAGACTTTTTCCCTCGAGAGTTCTTTGTTGCTCTATAGTCTACCTTTGCTTTTGATCTGGTAGAAATGCCATTTGAAGTCTTCCATTGTTTTTTTTTTTTTCTTTTTCTTTGATAAAACCTCTTCTTTGTCAATATCTTCTTGACTATCTGTCTCTTTACTTGATTCCCATTCCTTATTAGTAAGGAGTCTTTGCTCCCAGGGTAATGTCTCCATGATGCCATTCAAATGAAAGGTTGAATAGTTGCTAGAAAGTTCAGTAGAATGGTCTTGATTATCGTAGGAGTCCTTAACTAATTCTAAGGAATTAGGATCCGTAAAGAGATCTACACCCAAAGGAAAAAAAACTTCAGAGGAAGGGAGTAGAAGAGGGATGTTTAGCTCCAAGGACAGCCCCTGGATAGGAATATCCTCCAAACTAGTGTTCCCATCTATTTTCTCGACTGGGCTCAGCTCTTGGGATAAGGGGCTAGCTTCCTGACTCTACTTTTCTTCACCAACCATATGATCTTCACTAGCTTCTTTTTCCTTAGTTGTTAAGGTATTCTCAAAATCCTTACACTGGAGTTCCTGTGGAACCTCACCATTATTTCCCATATCACCATCAACCTTATTTGAAGTGCTTTGAACATTAGACTCTTTATTCTCAAGGCTTTCTCCTTCTGATTTCTTTTGCCATATATATTTCAAAGAACCAGCTAGTTTCTCCTTCTCTTTGGTGGAATTTAAAGGAAATTTCTTAGCCCAATGCCCAGATTTTCTGCATTTGAAACAAGCAAAAGGGATAGTTTCAAACTCTATGTCCTGCGACTAGGATCCCAGCTTCGACTGAATCTCGATTGATGAGGGAAGGTCAACATTCTGAGAGACCCCTACACATATTCTTGCAAATACCAACCTCTTTCTAGCAGCTATCATAGAATCAATAGAAAGGAGCTCTCCAAAGGAGCTTTGCAATACCATAAAAGATATCCTCATTCCAATATTCCAGGGGAAGACCCAGGAGTCTGAACCATACTAGGACATTCTCAAAAATAGAGTCTAAGAGGTCTAGATTAGGAGACCATTTCTTTAGAGCCAGGGATGATTTCCCTATAACCCATGGACCACCACTTCTAACTGCCAAGATATCCTCTCTGCAAGTGAACTCAAACATGAAAAAGCCCTTTGGGAGTGCTGCTACTGAAAATTTTCCATTAGTTCTCCATTTGTTTTTGAAAAAATCCCTGACCACTTCAATGTTTGGTCTAGGGCCCATAAATTTCCCCACTAGGGCTCTTTCCATTAAAGCAATATTATGATCAATTAACAGATCTGGCACAAAAATTGCAAACTTACCTTTTTTAGGGTTAGAGATATTTTGCACCGGAGGGAAAGATGACTTTCCATTTGGTTTTACCCCAAACAGAGAGGTCCAGGGTTTGCGATTGCCTCCAATGTCGCCAGTGGTCCCTACCACACCTTTGGATTTTTCATTTTTTTGACCAGCAGGGGAGCCCACAGGATTAGCCACCGGAATATCCTTTCCTCCCAGATCCACCAGGATTTTGTTTCCAAAATCCGCATCATCTGGATCAACCTCACCTTGCTTCTTACTCAATCCTAGCACCTGTTCTGTCTATGATTTCTCAGATCCTACCCTGCCGAGCCATTTCCAACGCTTGATTTTTCCAAATCCTTCTTTTCCTGCTCGTGCCTGCGCTCGTGTGCTTCCATCGCTTCCAATTGTGGAATGATGTTTTTTTTTTTAGTAGTTAATGTTGGTATGGTTGGCTTTGAAAGTATAGGATGCTAGTTCATCTTTAAAAAAAACAAAAAATGAAAGTTTGTTTTACAAGATTTTTAAGAAGTATATTTTTCAATCTTTTATTGATGCTTTGTTCATTTTAGAGTTTTTTTTAATGGTTAATTTTTTTTTATTTTAATTAGTTATTTTGTTAGGGGAATTTTTTTGAAAGTATGTTTAGGAAACGGTTTAACAAAGTTTGGATTTTTTTTTAGTCTATCTTGATGGAGTGCAAAACCTCATTATAGGGTTTTCCCTATTTGAATTTGTCAAGCCTAGTCACATTAAGACCTTATGAAGCATGGCCTTTGGTATATGCATAACTCTTTGTTATTTGTCACCTTGGACTCGAGACTGTCATCTTTAGTGAGAGAGGTTTGGAAGTGCTTATGTGGATTGACTTTCTTAGTCTTCTTTTATCTTATTGACATTTTTTGATTATATTGTAGCCTCTTAATTATGTTATTTGTGTTGAACTTAAAAACACTAAAATAATTATTCTTTTATTGTTAAAAAATAATCTTTACTTAGGTGAAGAATATTTATTAATTTCTATTATTTATAAACTTGTAGAAATATTCCAAAAGAATCCCTACAAGTCTTTTGACTTATTTGAGTATTCTCACATGTGTGAGAATGACTCATTTTATATAATTCCTTTTTGGGGATTATTAAGGCTTAGGTGTAGCCTCCTCCTTATGAGGTTCTTGAAACCTTGCACACACATAGGATGAAAGGTGGCACGCATAAACATAAGATTTACTTATGCAACTCCTTTCCCACCTCTATTTATTTGACATTCTTCTCTCCTTCTTCACATGAAACATTCTATGCTTGAGCCCTCTCTCTCATTCTCTCTTTGTAATATTCTTTAAGTTTTATGTCATCTCCATAATATTGGGGTTTTTTTCTTTGCTTTCCCCCCCTTACAAAATATTGTGTCTCCTCTTGGATATTTTGTGTGCATACTCTTGGTGCTCTTGGTTTTCATCTTGGATGGTAATGTTTTCCTTCAAACAATTGCTTATTGGATTAGTACTTTCCTTTAATTCCATTTTATTATTCCTTTCATTTATTCATCATTATTTGATCATTACTATCATTATTAATATTCATTATCATTATTTAATAAAAATGGGTCAATTTTGATCCATTAAATAAATACATTAAATCTTAATATTAATCTATTATCCATCAAATGATTAAATAAAATATTAAATTTCACCTCATATTCTCCAATTATCCATTAAATTAATATAAATTAATCCTAATGTTCATCTATTATCCATCAATTAATTAAATAAAATATTAAATTCCACCTCATATTATTTAATTATATACTGAATAAATAATCAAATCTTCAAATTTCATCTCATTTAGATAACATAAATAAAAAATTAGTTAACTCACTAGTCAAATTAGTCCACACATCAATCTATTCAATTCACCCACTCATGCAGTTAGTTAACTATTTCAAGAAAATAATTAACTCCTTCTAACTCCCTCCATGCACTCATTTACTCACTAACACAAATAGCTAACCCATAAATCAATTTTGTTAACAAGTAATCAATTTGAGTTGACTAATAATCATCATTTTTAATTAAAATTAAACTAATTTGCAACTCGTCTATATGGTTGTCACCTCTCTTCATCACATTCATAATCTATAGAGTTAAACACAATACATGATCTTATATTAGCTATCAAATCCTTTCACCAAAATTTTATAAATTCAACCTCTTATTCATCTAATATTAATTTTATAATTCAAAGAGTATTTTCATTATGATGAGGAAATGAGAGCACCCACATCATGGGCATATCCATGCAATGCTCAATTGGAGGTTTGCATGAGTTATAATGAAGTGTTTTAAATAATATTTTAATGTTTATTATTTATTTTTATTTCATGTATTTATAACTCAAATTTTTTCTCATTTCATCCACCAAATATGTTTGTTTTGAGATAGATCTTTCTAAAGATTTGAAGAATTCAGTTGTTATACAAACTAGATAAGTGTACCATTCTAAAGAGGTTGTCTATCTTAAATTTTCAAACATTTACTACGAACCTGTTAATCTTCTAAAAATAAAATCAAGGATAGATCCTTTGGTTAACTCTAGAACCAAACTTGAGCCTCAACCTTTAGGGATGCTACCTTGAAATAAAGGAGTGTTAGTCTATATTTAGCAGTTGCAAGAACAACTATTATAACAAGTCAAAACCCTAGATTTTCAATAGTGGGGCACCTTCAAAGGCTTCAAATATTATAGTTTCAAAATCTTCAGATAAGGGGAAGGATATTAATCTCTCTTCTTCTCAAGAAGAATACTCCAAGAAAGAAAATAAGTAGATTTATTAAAACTCCACTTCTAGCTAATGTGTTGTCTTCCTAAACAATAGGCCAAATTCATTCTTAATGCAATTTAGGCTGAAGGTGTTGGTGCATATTTTTGTAGTGTCCAATTTGCTTGAATCCTAGCCCCCTTATACATTTGGACCTATTTTTATATCATTTATAATGAATTTGAGATAATTCCTAATGTGATATAAAAATACTATTTTTTTTCTTTGGGCATGATGTATGATGTAATATTGATCCCTAATGCAAGTGGCATGGATTCTATGGTATCCTTGATCCTCGACTCTTGAAATTTTATTTTTAATTTATATTTTAAGAGTTGATGATGTGATGGTATTCTAATTTGTTTGTCCATATCATAATGGGTTATGATGTATCCTTGACCCTCGAACCCCAAAACTATACAACTCCCATATTTTGCACTATTAACTCCTACTTACCTCCCCACATGGCTCAAGTTTCTATTAATGATTATATTTGATGTTTCAACTAATACAAATGGATTTTATTACCTAAAAATAGCTATTGATCTCAAGGGTGTGAATTGACACAATTCTAGTGGTGAAAGATGAAGGTGCCCATGCAGTCATTAATATGGTGGTTGAATCTTAGATATTAATGGTTCTCACACCATCCCTAGGCTACCCTTTTAGAAATTTTATAGGCTCATCCTTGCCTCAAGTACACCATAACTAAATGGTACTATTAATGGTTAGGATGGCTATGATAAAAAAGTTGCACACCTTCAGATACTTATGTATATATCTAAGAATTGATTTCTACATGAAGGAATTAGGGCTAATGAGAACCAAAATATGGGTGACCTCTATAATTGTGACTTTGTTCATTTTTCCAATACTACACAAATGTGATGGGTGATATATATTGTCAAATTTTGATTTGGATAAAGGGGGGAAATTGCTTGTAGATAAAAATGAGAGAAAAGCTATGTAACCCCTTAGGGTTTTTCTTTCCAAAAAAAAGATCAAGGTATTGGGTGGGTGCACAAAGATGGGGGGCCAAAAAGTGGCCGCCTGACTTTTTGGCCCCATAAAAGCCATAAGTGTGCATGTTATAACACACTTATATTATTACTTGACCTGGCAATAATGCAAGCACATTATAATACACTCATTTTATTGCTTGACTTGGAAATAACACGAGTGTGTTATAATGCGCTCACATTATTGCTTGACTTCGCAATAATGTGAGTACATTATAACACACTCACACTATTGCTTGACTTAGCAATAATGTGAACACATTATAACAAAATCACACTATTGCTTCACTTAGCAATAACACGAGCATGTTATAACACACTCACATTATTGCTTGTTAAAATAATAAAAAGAAACAAATGAAATTCATTTGTCATTTTTTGATCTGCAGGCCTAGCCCACAACCTACAAAGCTAGCATAGCACACTCACGTTCTAGGAAGCCCTCAACCTTGCCAATTCTTTGTCGAATATTTTCCAAAATATTGCCACGATGTTGGGGAGGTCAAAGGAGTAAATTATTTATTGTGAATTTTGTATTAAATAGGTAGATTAAATATATTTTTTGATAAAAAAAAAATTTAATTTTTAGGAATTGTGATTGTGCCCCAAAATATTGATAATCCTATTTCACCTCATGATGAAATCCCTCCTAAAGAATAACCACAACAAATACCTCCTATAATTCCTCATCATGCTCCAAGAATACAAGAAAATATGATGGGGAGAATTAAAAATAACAAAAAAAAATTGAGGAGTTAATTGCAAGGTTGAGAGATCCTACTTGAACAACCTCGCATAGGACAAACCTCACTCAATCACTATAATGCATAATATCTCATGTAGATTCATTTAGCAAGAAAATAAATAGTTGGTCTAACAAGAGAAGAGCTAATATAATTTTATGTAGAAAAATTATCATATAAACAAATTAAAGATGAAAAAATTGAAATCTAACTTGTGTGCACTATTTATGAATGCAAGAATGAATCAAGCCTTACATGGTGCATGCAAGAGGTTCCCTAGCCATTGGTGCAAACACTAAGGGATAAAGAACCATTTTTGGGATAGGTGGTGGATGCTTTTTGACCATCCTCCATGCAAAAAAAATGAGCTACCACAATATTTTTTGATGAAACTCTATTGTGAGTTTATCCTCAATAAAATCCCAAATTGTTTTGACATGCAGGAGTTCCAAGGTAAAGGTGGGGGCTTCACATAAGATAGTGTGGGGGAATGTCTTGATGCAAAATAACTAGCAAGACCACTCACTAGACTAGAGTATGAGTATGTGACTATCCCTTTCATTGTGAAGGAGAGTTTTCAGGTGGATACCTTGCCATCGATTAACTCCCTAACTTAGAGCCGCATACAACATATTAGGCCTCTAGAACATGGTGAGATGCACAAGTCTTTGAGGTGTCTAGTTCCACCTCATTTATGTCAGGCTTGTGGGTCACTATGTATTTATGATCCTGAGGATAGTTAGGATGCATGTGCTCAAGCTACATCTGCAACTGATTAGATGGTGTTGATAGATGTCCTCCTAAGTGATACATTTGGCTTTGATAGTCAGGTATATGTCAACAAGTTCATTTAAATTAATTTATTAAATTTCATTTTTGAAATGCAAAATTAACTAAATTATTTGAATGATTATAATGAAATTTCAAGGTCACAGTGTTCACCCTACTTCTAGTGGTCCTCCACCAGCCTATTACACGATGACGTCTACTGCAAAGGTATGTAACTAGTAAAGAATTATAAATATTACATGTGAATAGTTGAACGTTATATGAATGATATTCTTATATATCATTTTGGATGTTGAATAGGTTAAACTTGTACCTTTGACAATAACACCTGGTAGTGGAGGTGGTAATTGAAGTTTCACTCAGGTAATACAAAGAATTTTTAATTTTAAAATATAAAAATTATATATCGTAATTGAATATTGTTTAATGACTTGAAGGTTCTTCATAGTTTATAAGTATTCTTTGTACTTTTTAATTTGATATTAGGTTGATATGTACTTCATAATCTATGAATTTTATTTGATCATGTTGTTGACCTCCAAAAATATAGGCTAGTGGTGTCAATTAATTTTATACTTTTTGTTAGGGTAAATAGGATTTACCTGCTTAAGTTTAATTAGGCATATTATATTTAGTTTATTAGTGCATTTAATCACCAGGTGGTTCTTTCCCATATCGGGAAATTTTCTTACTTGTCATATATTTCATGCCTTTAAAAGGCTATACAATATGTATTTTACAACATCTCAATTTATTCACTTTTAGTGAAATAGCATAGTGCTTCTCTCTATTCGTGAAGGTTTTTTGTTGTAGATGGTGCTATTGAGAGGTGGTTGACACCAATGTGGTATCAAAGCCAACCATTCTTCCCTCCTTCCCTTGATAGTTTTCATCAAAGGTTCTTGAGATCATTAATTTGTTTGGTGGCTGCGATTGCCGCATTTGTTCCAATGATGGTTGTTTGAACTACATTGAAGAAAATGTCGAGGCAATTTTTTGATTTGTTGCTGACATGAATCATTTGGGGGCAACATGAATCAATTGTTGGCTGCAAAATCTCTCCTTTCTATGTTGAAACTCTCATTTTCACTGTCATTGGAGAGGCACGATTTAGACCTAAGTGGGCGCGGTGTATCATGTACTCATGATTATACCCTCCAAAAGGTGGCAAAAATTCAATTATTTGGCGGGTATGATTATTTTGAAGGCAACAAAATATCCATTATAGGCCAAGATTTTTCTACTTGGGCTGTCGAGATTTAGAAATTTGCATTGTGATTTTTGACTCAGGTTTCAAAAATAAATCTTCATTGAACAAAATCTCCATCACATTTTTGAATCAAGGTGGTGATTTCTTATGGTAGTGAACACTTTCATTTGGGATGACGATTGAGATTTGAGGAGATCAACTATCATTTTCAAGCCATGATTTTATCCTTGTGAATGGGGGAAATTTTTCTCTGGAGGGAATAATCATTCTGCAGAGGCCGTGTTTATTGATTGGTTGTGATTTTTTGTTGAGACTCGATTTACAAATTTGCAAAGCCTGATTTAGCCGATTTTTACACTTGTGTAGAGGCCGCGATTTGCAAGGAGGAATTTTTTTAGTTTGAAATCGATTCAGCATTAGAAGGAAACATCTAGAAAATCTATTGATGAGTCATTTTTTCATTGATATCATTGTTTGAAGGTTGCATTTGAACTCTTGAAGGACGCACTATCTTCTTCTTGTAGCACGATTTTCCTATGCTGCAAAATTTCAGCATGTTGCATTGAAACTCTATGTGAGATGAAAATAGATTGAAGTAGCTACTGTTGAAGATGAATCTGGGCTCAGTGGGGCTGGTGTTTGAGTTTCCAACATGATTTCCTCTATTGGGCATGATCCTTCAATTTGGGTGATATATTTTAGTGCAAACTTTATCAATTCCAAAGTTTTTTCCAAATATTTTGTTTAGAGTTTCAACTTTTCTCGTGCAGCTGAAGTGGTGTGGGCCCCAAGTTTTTGAAGTTTTTTTGGGAACATTTATCCCACATTTGTTGTGACGGTGATTTTATGACTTTATATGCTCTAGCACCTACACTAGATATGTAAATTTTTTGTGTGCTCCATGCTTGGCGAGTTGATTTGAAGATTTTGCTTGGTGATCTAGCGTGGGAACCTAGTAAGGTGTATAATTTTTTGCTATTTTTTTTAGATTCTCAACCCCTTTTTGCATTATTGCTTCTTGAAGTATTTTGGGAAGGCTTCATTTGCAGTATATATCGTATTTGGGAGTTTCTAATTTTTTTTGGAGGTTAATGTCTTTGTATCCTTGGAGATTTGTCATAGTTCATTATGGGGTTTTCATTTCATCCTGCTTTGATTATGTTGAAAATGGGAAATTATAAACAATGGAGAGATGGTATCATAAAACATCTCAGATGGCTTCATTTGTTGCCACATTTGTATAATCTAGTTCCCCCTCTGGGTATTGATAGTAAGAAATTTGCATGGAATTACAAAAGGAATCATGTCTTAGGAGTTATTGCAATGCATATTGATGATGCCACTTTGAATGTTATTGATAATTTTGAGTGTCCTTATATTCTTTGGACTAAAATTTGGGAGATACATGGAGATCTTGATACTTATCTATTCCCAGATGATCCTATTTCAAATTGTCTTGTGCCACTTCATTTTTCAGACAGGATACCCTATGATCATGCTACTATGAAGGAGTTTGAAGTTTTGAAATACTTTGAATCTTTAGATGAGGATGATGAGGGTTATTTAGATGCTCCTTCTCCATAAAAGATAGTTGATGTACCTTCACCTTTAATTATTCCTTGTGCAAAGTCATTGATTGAGACTTCCATCATTCCTATTCAACAGGGCCATTCAATTCATCTTATGGTGATGATTATGAGCCTCACACTCATCTTGCTAGTGTTGATAGAAATTACTTGGGAGAGATTGATCATTTGAACCTTGGATTTCTTTAGACCTATGTTCATTTATCTCTTGTTGCTTCAGAGGTTGGTTCTTCAACACAAGAAGATGTTTTTGATCCTTTAGATAATTCTTTGTGGGATAGTCACTTGACAGGTCTTGTGGAGTTGTTTTGTGAATCTCACATTTCTAATTTGGATGATGATTTTGAGGGTATATCCCTTCCTTTTGATGAAAATATTTTCACTACTGGGTGATCCCACAATAGTGGTTTACAATTTTTGGCCAAACTGGACACTGAAATATATTTTTTTTACTAAATCTTCACTTTTGGGCACCTATAGCAGCTAAATCGTGAGGAATTTGAAGATGATGCAAACTAGAGTTTCGTGAAATTTTGTCTGTAGATTCTAATTGTATTTTTTTCAAAATTTTGGAATCAAATTGCACTTCTTTTTCCATCTCCCTCGAAAATTATTTTTTCCGAAAACAACATTTTTAAAAAGCGACACTCACTGTTTAACGCATAAATTTTTTTCCATGAAGGATAAAATTCTAATTCTTTCGAATTTAGATTTGTAACTTCGATATCTATTGATTCCACTTGGTTAGATATTTTTTATTGAATATTTTTTCTTTTATCAAGTTTTGAAGTCAAACAAATTATAATTTAGGCATAGCGCGACTGTATAACATGCAATTTTTTTTGTATGTATCAATTTTTTTTTTGGTTGGATCAAGGACTCCAAAATTTGGCGCACTCATATTTAAAAAAAATAAATAATAATCTTCTATTTTCCCACATGTGCAGAACAGAGAACATGATTTTCAATGAAAAACCTACATTCACAAGAAATAAAAAATAAATATAATAATCAAATTAAATTTAATTAAAATTATACTTTTTTGGAAGCTGATAATAAGGACTACATAAAATTTTTTTTAAATGAATTCATTTGATCCCCCTAAAGGTAAATCAAAAGTGGTTTTTTATCAACATTTTGATAGGTGTAAAGGAGACTCCGTTATAGGTATGGTTTAAAACTAGCGGGGTTCTATCCAAGGGGGCTTGGTCTAAGGTGGTTTGATCAAACTCTATTCAATTAGAATCCTTTAAATGTAACTTTTCAAGGCATAAGTCATTATATTTTCTAAAAAATTGTGATTTCAGCAAAAATCAGGATCTCCCAGAAAGTGTAAACCAATATTGTGGCAGCACCCTACTATCACACCATCTATTTCTTTGGATATTGTTGCTTCAGAGTTTCTGCATAGTCCTGATTTGTCACCTTCTTCATTGATTGGGCATGTACCTGATTTGATTGTGACACCATCTTTAGTGAAAAAGGAGACACATGAGAAGATTTTAGAGACATCATCATACATCTTCATGCTTCTTTCTTTCAATTCATATTTGGAATGGGAAGCATTCTTGCATTTGCACTTGGTTTTGTTTCTTCCAAAAGGGAGACAAGTTGTTTGTCGACATTGGACCATGTTTTGTCTTCAGGGACTTACCATTTTTACAAGTGATTACACATTGTGGGGGGGCTACATAGTATCTCTATTTTCCTCTTATGGGGGGCTATTGATTGTATATAAATGATGTATGTAGTCCTTAGGGGTGTTATTAAGTCCTCCATACATGCATCATTTTTATTTTTTCTTTTCTCTCTTTTGGAGAGGGTCTTTTCCTCACAAGGTTTTTCTCCTTTTCTTCAGTTTTGAGAGATTTCTTTTTCACATTGTAAATGGTCATCTAACATGGTTGTGTGGCTGGTACCCATATTGCATCTTCATTTTGCATAATAATCTCCCTAAGTTGCACTAAAGGGGGGGTGTTTGTAACAACCCTGGTGTTCTACTCACTAAAACTTCCAACATTTCACACCAAGTGAATATTCTATGATTTCATAAAATGGAAATAAATTTTTGTCTTCCCATAATGTAAATTACATGCATAAATGAAATAACACTATTTCAAAAATTCCATTGCATTTCATAGTAATTTCAAAAATCTTCCAATACATAGCTATCATATTGAATGAACTTGAACATAACATTCATGATTACATCCTTCCATATAAATGGGTACATGATATGTACATAGCTCCTCTGAGCTTCATCTAGAAAGAGCTATACAAATTGGTCCTGATGTCCCCGCATCAGTGCATACATTTTGAATGTCCCTTCTCACTTGTACAAAAATTCCAGTTGTCCCTGATACTAGTGTACACATTTGCAAAACCTTGGCCGCCAACTGATGAGGAGAAGCATCACTCAAGCACTTTTCCTCCAACAACAAACTCATATGCGGTCCCTCACACATCTATCAATGATATGTGGCCCTTACCTTCAACAAAGAGATTGGTTGGTAAACCTTGTATCAATAGCCTATCTGAGCTTAGTGTTGTGTCCCACAAACTAGAACCTAATCATACAGTAGCTACTCCTACAAGTATGAAAATCCTGATCTAGAATACAAAAAAGGAACACGGTGAATCCAGACAGTGTAAACAGTGGCTTCTTACACTACTTTGGCCAAAGTATTCTCATTCAGTACTTTGAATGAAGGTCATCTAATTCACATACACCTCTATAGCTCGGTTTGAATCTTGACCATTCATATACTATGCTTAGGTAGTTTCCTTCCCTAGGTAATACCTAACCTCAGAAATAACCTATTTCCCTTTCCAAAAACTCTATGATATCTTATGGATGTTCCCATCCTTAGTATAACATAAGAGCTTCCCTAGTCTATGAGTTTAATTTTACATAGACAAGCCATTCACTATAAAAGACAATCTAGTTCCAAGTATAAATTCATAATCTAGAGAGTAGCTATATAAGAATCTTTGTTAATAGATTATTTATTCATCAATGACCAAATTTAATTAGTATTATATCATACTAATAGGTGGTTCTCATCAAGAGATTTCCACATCAATGATTGACCTCAATTGAAGCATAATCATAGCAATAGATGCTTCCCTTCGAGAGTGTAACCCTTTCAATAAAAGAGCTATTCAAAGTAGAGTCTTTTCAACAATGTGTCTACACTTCAAGAGTGTAAAGTAATTAACCAAGTAGCTATTTAAACTCATTAGTTATTAAACCCACTTACATTTCCAAACATATAGAACTCCATAAACTCAAGTGATTTACACAACCACATGGGAAACCCTCAATCTCAATATTGCCTCCTCAATCTTAGGATAAACTTGATCCTCAGAGTAACTCAATCTATGCTAGTTAAATCAATAGCCTAGCCAAGATTAACACTTATGCCACTCATGTTTAATCATATCTAGTATGTAACACTTATGATAAACACAAACCTCCTATTATGGAGTACATACAAGCACATTATAAAAACAACATGATAGCTTCCAAATTACTTTTTCCAAGCATTACTATTTTCCCTATGCAAGTACTCATAATAAAAAATTTAAAGCAATTATGGAAAATAATATTTCATAAAAAAAATAACAAAGAAGAATATCCTCATGCCTATTATCGCTTATCCAATCAATTGACAGCAATGCAGCTTCTTCCAACAACTAGATTGATTATAGCTTCTTAAGAAACGTCATAGAGAACTTTTAACTCTCAAGTTGATAGATTACTTTACTCACACAACAACTCTTTCTCTCAATATGAAATAATTATTTCTCTCTCTTTCTCACAAGTAAAACTAAGATTAAGCTAAAAATAATGCAAAGTAAAGGTTTGCAAGAAGAATGCATCCTCTCAAATGAAACTACTTTGCTATTTATACAATAGCATGAGGATTCCTATCCTACAATTTAGGCATGATAAGGACAACAAAAACCATGCACAAATACACATATATCATAGCAAAAAGGTGGAAACTATGTAAGCTCATACTCAACAAAACATCTATAGATCGACATTGCTAGATCAACAACAAATAGACTTATTCAAATCTGCACATTGATAATTCAAATTATCTCCGATAATAGATATCTATAGAAAATGGGTTTCTAGAGGTGGTGCCAAAGCTTCCACACTCCTCTCAATGTTGGTGCAGTTTTCATGCAATTAGAAATAGTCAATTACCAATTTTCAACACCACACATTCATTGAATTATTTTGGGGATGAGTCGATTTAGATATTTATTCTCTTTGACCAAGTCGTCGACTATTTCTCATGTTTCAACAGATGTTGGTTGAAGTATAAAAACATGGCAGTTTAAGTTTACCAAGTCAAAGACAATCTTCACCATATTCATCAATTAAGTCTATGTCATGCATCAACATAAGGCAACAAGCTTAAATGCAATAAATATGTTCCATAAAGTGTGACAACAAGAGTAAAACTCAACTTCTCTAAACACAATCATATGCAACTTATAATCAGCCTCTAAATATTAGTCTATGTTAATCAACCACAGGAAAACACAATTCATCCCTCATTCTATGCACAACCCATTATCCTATGCTTCTATATGGTCCTTCAATTTAAAGGTTTCCATTTATGGTTTAAGCGTTGGTATAGATTTATGCATAGTAGGTATGGAATAAAGTCTTTGTCTTTTGCAAATTGATACACCCATTTATGGTAGCACCACATAACCTCCTTAAATATATTCACTAAAAATATATATATATACGCTTATTTCAACCTTAAGTCGACATATAAGCTACTATATACTTATATATACATATTCCTTATATGAAAAATATATATAATAATATATATATATATATATATATATATATATGTTCTCATATATATTTCCTCAAAGCTTTCAGTTGTACCAATTAATAACTAATATGTATATAATCATATCTATTCAATTTGAATAATTGTCAAATCAACAAGAATATAAACATACGTATATATTCCTATATTGGTACACACATGTTTATATGTTTCCTCAAATGTACCAAATACGTTCATACCAATATATATATATATATCTGTGTGTGTGTGTGTGTGTATGTATAATTCTTATCTTTCTTATCGAACTCAAAACACAATGTACATACATGGTATATGTCCTCTATAAGGTTATGTGTTGTATATATATAATATAATTTATATATCCATATAGCCATATATATATATGTATGTATGTATGTATAATGTTTATCTTGCTTATCGAACTCAAAATACAACGTACATACATGGTATATTTCCTCTATAAGGTTATGCATTGTATAAATAATATAATAAATATCCATATATTATATTATGTGTACGTATGTATATTTATTTACAACATATATAATATATACTAGCTTTTCGTAAGCATCATTCAATAATTGAATGCTTACATCCAAATTATCATTCCCATTGAACAATATGTAAGTATACATACATATAAATATACACTTTTTTAATAACCGTTAATGCTTATGTATGTATGTATGTATGTATGTATGTATATATATATATATACATACAAACATATATATATTCAATGGCAATATGATAGTCAAATGATCCATTCAATATCTGGATGGTTATGACCACATGACTATTTAAATAGCTTATATACACACATTCAACCATCCAATGAAGCACAAAAACATGAGGAAGGAATCACAAGCTCAAACAAATAAACATCATTCAAGCATGCATGCAATAGTAATCAAGACCCTTACTAATGTAGACACATTACGCTAAGGATGACTTACCTACTTCCATCCTCTATGTCTAGACTCAACCATTCTACTGTGAGTGTGTGTAAGATCAAATAGGCTACATTATTGGTTAACTGACCAATCACTTCTCCTGAGTGATACTTCACCTCCACCTAGAGGAATGAACATTTACCTGTATCTACATTCTCAAAGCATGTCCAAGGTAGTCAGCTATTCAACAAAATATCCATTACACATAATACATCTCCATAGTTAGAATATTAATTCAATAACCATCCATTTCATACACATATTCATTTCTTCATATGACATTAAATGAAATAAGATTCATTCATAATGCATTGATAACAAAGTGCAAGCACAATTAATTCATCCATAGAATTCACATTACATTCACATTTTACCCTATATAGTAATAGTAAATAGTAATTATACAATTGGGGTGTAACATGCTTCCCCCCTTGTGAATCATCATCCCCAATGATCTTTAACACTTTAACATACAAATAAAGTCAAATAAAGTTTTACTTACCATTGTCAAATACATAAGATTTATAAAACATTCATCCTATATAGCTTCACTCCTTGCAACCTTGTTCCCCCCTGGATTTTACATCAAATTTCCTTGCTATTGCATAGGAAAAACTTGTATGTCACACATACTTACTCTCTCAAAGAGATTATGTGTTGTATTCATAATATTTCATATGTACATCCCATGTACAATAATATCTGAATGACACATGACACCTATACCATAGTGACTGGAAATCATTGGCCCATGAATTTATCCTTGGTATAATCCAAATATAAAAGGAATAGTGGTGTATTGCACACTACACTGTGGGTCCCATCCTTCCTTTTGGTATTAACACTTTCAGACAACTCAGAAGCTGAGTCTATCCATCACTTACACATCCATTTTTTTTCCTTACCATAAATTATTATTCTTGATTACTTGTCCATCTTGAGCATCACATTGCTCTTGGACACCTATCAAATTCTGATACTTTTTTATTCTTAAGCTTTGTATCAACAAGTTTCATCAATCTCTTCCATCTATTATTCCTTTTTGACAATCTATCAAGTCTATGGTTAACCCTATTTCTAAGCCTATTTCAGCCTGATAGAGTTTCCAACCTTCCTTTCCATATAATGGTCCAAACCTCAATGTTGGAAGTTTATAAATCATTCAAGATTTAGTTTACCACTTTTTCCCATTTGGCTAGAATAATATATTGCACATTCACTCAATTGAATGTTTCATAGTATGATCATGGTTCACACAACCCTATCATTATTTGCTTGTTCACAACTAGTACAACCTTCTCAGGAATACTAAGAAACTACCTTGCTCAATATATTATTTAGGACCAAAATCTCATAAGTCAGGTTTTCCAATCATGTTGGTTACCTTGGTGATTTTTTCCACCACAACATTATGACAGTTCCACTGACTTAGAAAGGTTAAACTGTCTTGCATTCTATCACTACCCCTCTAGAATCTCAAGAGATTACACATGTCTTGCCAATGATGACATCCAGTCTTCATTTCTTGGAATACTAGACATTTTCTTGCCACACTACGTGCAACCTCTTACTCTATCTTTTTCTAGGTTATAGTGGTTTCTCACTCGACAAATAACTATGTTCCTTCAATGTCCAATCTCTAACATTAAATTTCTCATTCCATCCTATAATTCTCTAAAATTTTGGGTACATAGGTTCTTTTATATCCCATATTAGTATATTCTTTGACTAAGCGAAAACCTATTTTGTGGTTTCATTCCACATTTAACTCCCAAGTAATAATAGTTAGGAGTTTTGTAGAGATAAATTCTATTTATCTTAGGACATCCATACCAGGGGTTTCTTCTATCCTCAGATTATTTTCAAAGATGTGATTCATCTTTCAACTCAATCTAATTTTCCTGATAAGAAATGGTACTAATTTCGAGTATAATCCTCATTTAATCATGTTCATTTCTAGAAGATATAAAATTTAATTTCATACCTAATTACCAAGCATAAATGTTTCTCATTAGCTCCATTGATTCAGTTAATCGCATAGGTGAGTCCCAACTTTGGTATACCCTAATTCTAGGATAAAATCATTAATCAATGACTAGTCCGATGTTATAGGTTACTCTAACCCTCTATGTTCCAATCAAGACCAAATGTACAACTCAACCAAGTAAGTTATTCCCAACCTATAAGTGTTAATGAGTAGTCCAGTACATATTTCAACCCAATAGGTAAAATTTAACCTAAGGTTTCTCTCTAAAACAAATGAATTTATCATCCCAAATAGGTTATTCTAAACCTAGGGTTTCATTCAAGTATAAAGTATGATCAAATAATTATTCCAATAAAAATATTTTGATGTGGTTCACATAACATCACATCATATCTTGCATTCCTTCTCTATGGCTTTATAGCTAAACCTTATCATCCCCAAGGTTTTCTATCATAGTTAGATAATAATGCCAAGTCGTTTCACGACATTGATATATCTCACACTATACACATAATCTAACTATCCGAGAATACATCAACAATAGCTACTTATCATAAGGCAATAGGAGTAGTAAGATATTTTCTTACAAATCATAAGTAATCTATATCTCTCCTTACTTATTCTTGGCAATGGTCCTCCCTTTCATCATCAAGTAATCTATCTATCCTTTCCTAAGGAATCAATAATAATATCATTTGAAACTTACCAATCAAATATATATAGGGTATGGTGTAATTATAGGTCACAATCCTTGACCTTTCCACTATTTTTCTCCAAAAATTCTAATACCTTTTTTTTGTGGTAATAAAATGTATGACTTAATTGACATCATGACTTGTGAAGAAGTCATTGGTTCTTCCAAATTGAAAATATTTTCACAATTTTCATTGGTTGGGGTACTTTATCTGAGTCAATACACTCTCTTCCTTTCCCCCTTAGTGTTTCCACAACTTTTGGTCAACTCCAAGTTGAATTCCTAGCTAACACTTGATTCTTTTAAATGATTTGTCATTCCTTGTTGTTGGATTTCTATTCCCTTCTTCTTGCCTCAATGTCATACTTTGAATATACTTTTTTCCAAAGTTAGATTCATCATTGATTTCCAATCCCATAGATTCAACATTTTGGATCGTTTAGTAGGAGATCTAATGAATAATCAACAACTTAGAAGTTAAGAGGCACACTAATATTTCTATTCTCTTTCCAATAATATTTTTGTGGAGGAATATCCATACCCACAAATCCTTGTTGGTTGAGGCACCTTTCAACTTAGAACGTTGTTTTCCTTACAACTTCTATTGTTTTGACACATAGTGTCATATTTTATTCCATTTTCTTTTGGAACCTATAAATCTATGTTGGTTTATGCTGACACATTAGCGAGTTTGAATTTATACTTCAACAAATCTATGTACTATCCAAACCTTTGGTTGGGCCAACTAGATTTACCACTTTAGGTTTCTTTCTTGCAATCACCTTTTCAAGTGACTTTATCCCAATGCTTGGAATCTTATTCTCTCATAACCTTTAGAGATACCAAAGTTTTTTGGCATCTTTTTTATTATATCTTAATCATAAATCCAAATTGATCTCATCGATTTTGGTTGGTGGAACCATGCCCACGTCATTGATTACTTCATTTTGACCTTTTTAGTCTTTTCCCTTTTTCCTAGGTACTAACTCCTTTCTTGCATTATCCTATCCTTATACAAGAATTAGATTTATGTCAAGATTTCTCCAACCTTGTGGATACCCCCTTCATTGACTATCTACTTCGATAATTTATGCCGACCTTGCATACACAGATTCATAGTGTTTTCACTAAATCCAAGAATTTTTGACTCTTTACAACTATAGGTTGCTATCAATAAGGTAGATTCTCTCAATCCTCTCTATCCCTTAGAGTTTTATATCTATTTCATAGGATGAATATATATATTGGTTATTCTTCCTAACCTTCCTACATAACCAGATTGCATAATATTCCACAATCCAAGGGGATTAAATAATAAGTTCTTGGATTAGGAGTTCCTAACTCCAAGGATGAATCTTAACTAGTCCCAAATTTACACAATTTCATAGAAATTATCATCTTCCTTTTCACTTCCCCATGTTCTTTTCTCTTGCAATTGTGCCAAAAGAACTTTTCAACCATTATCTTCTGAGAAGGTTTACGCAATGTTGCATAATGAGCTCATAGGTTCCAGAGTTGAACCTGGTAGCTCTGATACCACATGTAACAACCTTGGTGTTCTACTCAATAAAACTTCCAACATTTCACACCAAGTGAATATTCTATGATGTCATAACATGGCAATAAAATTTTTTCTTCCCATAATGTAAATTACATGCATAAATGAAATAACACTATTTCCAAACTTCCATTACATTTCATAGTAATTTCACAAATCTTCCAATGTACATAGATATCATATTGAATGAACTTGAGCATAACATTTAGGATTACATATTTCCATATAAATGGGTACATGATATGTACATAGCTCCTCTGAGCTTTGTTTGGAAAAAGCTATACAAACTGGTCCTGATGTCCCCGCATCGGTGCATACATTCTGAATGTCCCTGCTTGCTTGTGCAAAAACTCCAGTTGTCCCTGATACTGCTGTACACATCCACAAACCTTGGCCACCAAATGATGAGAAGATGCATCACTCAAGTGCTTTTCTGCCAATCATAGACTCATATGTGGTCTCCCACACATCTATCAATGATAGACGTCCCTTCCCTTCAACGAAGAGATTGGTTGGTAAACTTTGTATCAATAGCCTATCTGAGCTTAGTGTTTTATCACACAAACTAGAACCTAATCATACGGTAGCTACTCCTGCAAGTATGAAAATATCGATCTAGAATACAAACAAGGAACACGATGAATTTGGATAGTGTAAACAGTGGCTCCTTACATTACTTTGGACAAAGTATTCTCATTTAGTACTTTGAATGAAGGTCATTTGATTCTCATACACCTCTATAGCTCGGTTTGGATCTTGACCGTTCATATACTATGCTTAGGTAATTTCCTTCCCTAGGTAGTCCCTAACCTCAAAAATAACCTATTTCCCTTTCCAAAAACTCTATGATATCTTATGGATATTCCCATCCTTGGTATAATATGTAGTACCCCTCCATTTATGCTTATGTTTTCTGTTTGCAAGTTTTCACACTGTTAGACTTTGGTACTTTGGTTTGGATATTTTGATTGCTGATTTTGAGCGATAGTGGATTCAATTTGTGATTTGATGATACATTGTATGGTGATAATTGATTTATGACATGCTTTGTGATAGAGTAGATATTTCCTTTAGATGCTATTGCTATATATATGTTTATGATGGGCTATCTGTTATTTAATTTGTCAGTCTGATGTGATGTGTATTGGTGTGGAGAATGGAGTTACATCACTCGCTTGTGAGTGCCCTGTGATGTCCATGATTTTCTCCACACGGTGTGTTTGTACAATGGATTATATATATATGCATGCTATTTATTTGGTTGCAAGATTGCAGGTACATGACACCGACTCCACCTGGTTACTCAGGTCTGAGCGTGTCAAGACTCAACGAAAATGTTGATTGGGAGGTAGTAACATGGTTTATCCTAGTCTAGTCTTTAACCCAGTCACAGTATATTGTCAGTTTTAGTTTGGAGTCTTTAGTGGTCTTATTTGTCCCTGATTGGATCAATTGCTTGAAAGGAAAATTTTGTTATTTTATGATAGTTTATTATTCTTTAATTTACTGTTGATCTAAATTAATTTTAAATGTTAAAAATAAGTTTTACATTTTATTTAATTAATTAATTAGTTTGTTTGGTTAAGTAATTTGATCATTGAGATTAAATTCATTTAATTAAATTAATTAATTAATTAAATTAAAGTTGCTTTAATTGTGTGAATAAATCTTAATTTTAAAATTAATTATTATGTGGGAAATGGCATTTTTAATTGTTAAATAAATTTGTATTTTGAAAATTGAAAAATTTAAATTATTTAAAAAGGCATTCAGATTTTGATAAGGAAGAAAAGAATGATTGCTGTGAGGTTGTTGAAAGATATTTGTTTCTTCTCGACATGTGTGCCAGTTGAATTAATTGCCTTTTTGGGTGGAGGATTTTCTTGGAGGTTATCTGGGATTTGGGGAAATACAGAGGATTACCTTTTTCTTCACGGGAAATGAAAGAATAGGGTGCTGTTAAAATTGCTTTCAAAGAATTTGTGATTTCCTTTGTATTGTTGCATATTTTTGGAAGTTCTCTGGTTGAGATTTTGGCATATTTGGGAATTTGTGTTTGGGAAAGGCTTTGGAAGCTACAGGCAAAGCTATTCTTCACTAGACAGATTTCTGAAGCTAAGGAAAACAGGTATTTCCCTTGTGTTTTTAATTTGCTTGTTTTTGAAAAGAATGTCTGTGAAAATAAATTTCATTTAATTAAAATCCCTGTACTTCTCGAAAAAAAATTTGTTTACTGTATTCTTTTTTTGTAAGGATTTGTTGGTTTCTGAAAACTTCTTTCTCTGTAGAAAATATTTGAGTTAAAATTTTGTGAAGGGAAAGCTTTTAAAAGGGAAAATGAATTTGAAACCTCTGGGGGTAAATTAAAATTTGATTGGAATTGCTGTGCGTATTTTCCTTTGAAACCCTGTTGAAATTTTATAATTTCCCCATTGAAACCCTGTTGAAAATTTATTCCAAAGTAACTATGTAGAAATTTCTAAAAATTCCCCATATGAAAACTCTGTTGAATTTATATATATATATTATAAATATATATATATATATATATTCATATATAAATTGGAATGTGAAAATCTTATATTCTTTATAAGAATTTTGAAAAGTTACTGTACAGGCGAATTTGAGGATTTTATTTAAAAAAGAATTAGTGAAATTGCCATACGATTTTTATTTTATATAAATATATTGTTATTTTTATATTAGATTTTTTTTTAAAAAAATTGAGAGTCGAAGCTTTGTGGGGCGGGGCTGCCCGCGGCCGACCCCGTAGGGGGACGACAATGAGGGCTGAGCCCAGCCCCGCCCTTGCGAGTAGCGCTCGGCTCAGCCACCGCGGTTGAGCCTGTGGGGCGGGTTGCGAAGGCAACCCTACCCACAGTGCGCGGGGTTAGGGCATAAAGCCCTAACTTAAACTTGATTTCTATGCAGATTTTTATTTAAAAGTTTTAAATTTTAAATATTTGTTTATTTTAAAATCTTAGCATTAATAAATACATTTTGTATAATTATTATATATATATTTATATATGTAATATATATAAATAATATATATATTATATATATAATAAAATATATATAATACTTATAATTATATATTTATTTAAATGTTAAGTAAATTTTGGATATATATTTGTGTTGTTAATGAGATATTTCATAATTAATTTATTATGACAAGTTATTTATGTTTAAATTAAACTGATATTCTTGAGTTTATAAAGATCACGTTTTAATGTGTGGTTATGTTATTGAGCAAAGTATAGATTTGATTTTCGTATTGAATGGAAGATAAATTAAACTCTAGATGGTTAGTTTTGTACATCATATTTTGATTGATTGGATTTAGTAGATCCTAATGTAGACTCTTTATTTTTTTTTCAATTTTCTTTAATTCCTATTTCTTTATTGGGAAAATTGGGAATGTCTTAGATGTACAAGTCTTCTAGACAAATTGTAAAATGTGGGAGTTGTGATTGTTTAAGTTGAATTCTTGTGTTGGCTAAGGTTGTGTACATGATTTTTGTATGGTGTTTAGATACCTGATATTATGAACATAGACTTGATGTTCATTATGAAAAGAGTAGAATTTTATGTTGTATTTTGTACACCTTGTCTACCTTAGTCAGGGAAACTTAGAATTCCTTTGTTATGTTTAGGGGAGTGGCTTTGTGTGAGGGCCGACACACAAAGTGGTGTCAAGGTAACTTACAAAGAGTTAGTAAGTCAGTGATAACTAAACAACACATTAGTTAGATTAAAATCTTTAATAAGATTATTATGCCTTGCTTATAGACTCTAGAGCTAGTTCAGTCTTGAGCATAAGATGAGAAGGCCTGGAATGGAAAATTGATATCTTGTTACTTTAAAAGATATTCGATTCCGCAATAGTTAGCAAATGGGGCCGGGTTTCGTAAGAGGTTACCAGGGTAACCCAAGTTGGGGGCTGGAACCTAGGAAGAAACACCAGGGTAACCTTTGCAACATTGTGATGACACTCCACCTAAAATAATAGTTTACCTTGTGTACTTAGCACATTTGATTGTCTTAATTCTGGAAGTAATGTAGCCATCAGTTAGTTGTGTACTTGTGTCTAGGGTGAATAGGTTATGTCTAGGTAACCTTATTACTATCTCCTAGCATGGGGGGTGGACCTACAGGTACCACATGGTTGGGTGGAACGTGCACCTTACTCCGTTGGGTCCCCAGTTTATGATCATGGCAACGAGAGCTTCATGGATGGAGAGCTCGTACTTGGATATATATGTACTTTCTTTATTGTATCATTGGAAATCTTGTATTTGAAACATCCCTCAATTGTTTATGAGGTGAACACTTGTAATATGAAACTGTAATCTATTATTTAATCTACCTCATCTGAAGAATGAGTATTGTAATATTATCTCAAAAGCAATGTAAGAATCTTATTTGTACTTTATACTATCTTGAATGGAATTCAAATGTTGTGCAATGTTTACTTTTAATTTTATGTTAATTAAATCTGTGCAATGCTAAATACTAAAGTCATCTATGGAATCTTAAGTAGTGTGACGTCGCGTAACTTAGTGAATGCATGCAATTAATTAAGTTAATATTATTACTTTAAAAAAAAAATTATTTCACTTTTATAGACAATTGCAACATTCCTTAGGTTATAAGACAGGGCATTACATAATATAAGAGATTCCCTAGTCTATGAGTTTAATTTTACATAGACAAGCCATTCACTATAAAAGACATAATCTAGTTCCAAGTATAACTTTATAATCTAGCAAGTAGCTATATAAGCATCTCTGTTCATAGATTATTTATTCATTAGTGACCGAATCTAATCAGTATTATATCATACTAATAGGTGGTTCTCATCAAGCGATTGCCACATTAGTGATTGACCTCAATCGAAGCATAATCATAGAAATAGATTATTCCCTTCGAGAGTGTAACCCTTTCAATAAAAGAGCTATTCAAAGTAGAGTCTTGTCGATAATGTGACTACACTTCAGGAGTGTAAAGTAATTAACCAAGTAGCTACTTAAACTAATTAGGTAAACCCACCTACATTCCCAAACATATAGAACTCCATAAACTCAAGTGATTTACACAACCACATAGGCGGTCCCCTCAATCTCAATATTCCCTCCCCAATATTAGGATAAACAATCTTAGGAGTAACTCAATCTATGCCAGTTAAATCAATAACACAGCCAAGAGTAACACTTATGCCACTCATGTTTAATCATATCTAGTATGTAACACTTATGATAAACACAAACCTCCTATTATGGAGTAATTCAAGCACATCATAAGAACAACATAATAGCTTCTGAATTCCTTTTTCCAAGCATTAATATTTTCCCTATGCAAGTACTCATAATAGACAATTCAAAGAAATTATGGAAAACAATCTTTCATAAACAAAATGACAAGGAAGAATATCCTCATTTCTATTATCGCTCATCCAGTCAATTGAAAACAACACAACTTCTTCAAACAACAACTAGACTGATTATAGCTTCTCAAGAAACATCACAAATAACTTCTAAAGTCCTCTAAAGTTGATAAATTACTTTTCTCACACAACTCTTTCTCTCAATATGACAAATTTTCTCTCTCTCTCTCTCTCTATCTCTCTCTCTCTCTTTCTCACAAGTAAAACTGAAAATAATGTAGAGTAAAGGTTTACAAGAAGAATGTGTTCTCTCAAATGAAACCACTCTGCTATTTATATAAAAAAATGAGGCTTCCTATCCTACAGTTTATGCATGGATATGGACAAAAAAACCCATGCACAACTATAGATATATCACAACAAAAAGGTGGCGACTATGTAAGCTCATACTCAGCAAAACATCTATAGATCGACCTTGCTAGATCAACAAAAAATAGAGACTTATTCAAATTTGCACATGGATAATTTGAATTATCTCCAACAATAGATATCTACAAGAAATGGGTTTCTAGAGGTGGCACCAAAGCTTCCACACTCCTCTCAATGTTGGCACAATTTTCATGCAATTAGAAATAGTCAATTACCAATTTGCAACACAATGCATTCATTGACTTAATCTTGGGATGAGTTGATTTAGATATTTATTCTCTTTGACCAATTCGTCGACTATTTCTCATGTTTCAACAAATGTTGGTTCAAGTATAAAAATATGGCAGTTTAAGTTTACCAAGTCAAAGATAATCTTCACCATAGGCATCGATTAAGTCTATGTCATGCATCAACATAAGGCAACAAGCTTAAATGCAAAAAATGTGTTCCATAAAGCATGACAACAAGAGTAAAACTCAACTTCTCTAAACACAATCATATGCAACTTATAATCGGCCTCTAAAGCTTAGTCTATGTTAATCGACCACAGGAAAACACAATTCATCCCTCATTCTATGTGCATCTTATTATCATATAGTTCTATATGGTTCTTCAATTTAGAGGTTTGCATATATGGTTTAAGCGTTGGTATAGATTTATGTGTAGCAGGAATGGAATAAAGTCTTTGTCTTTTTCAAATCTATACACCCATTTATGGTCATGCCACATAACCTCGATACATATATTCACTGCAAGTATATATATACACTTATTTCAACTTTAATTTGACATATAAGTTACTATATACTTATATATACATATTCCTTATATGAAAAAATATATATATATATATTCTCATATATATTTCCTCAAAGATTTCAGTTGGATTAATTACTAGCTAATATGTATATAATCATATCTATTCAATTTCAATAATTGTCAAATTAACAAGTATATAAACATACATATATATATATATATATTCATAAATTGGTACACACATGTTTATATGTTTCCTCAAATGTACCAAATACGCTCATACCAATATATATATATATATATATGTATGTATGTATGTATAATGTTTATCTTGCTTATCAAACTCAAAATACAACACACATACATGGTATATGTCCTCTATAAGATTATGAGTTGTTTATATATAATATATAATATATATCCATATATTATATTATATACGTATGTATATTTATTTACAACATATATAATATATACTAGCTTTTCCTAAGCATCATTCAATAATCAAATGCATACATCCAAATTATCATTCCCATTGAACAATATGCAAGTATACATACATATATATATATATATATATATATATATATACACTTTTGTAATAAGTGTTAATGCTTATGTATGTATATGTATATATATAAATACAAACATATATATATTCAATGGAAATATGATAGTGAAATGATCCATTCAATATCTAGATGGTTATGGCCACATGACTATTTAAATAGCTTATATACACACATTCAACCATCCAATGAAGCAAAAAAAACATGAGGAAGGAATCACAAGCTCAAACAAATAAATATCATTCAAGCATGCATGCAATAGTAATCAAGACCCTTACTAATGTAGACACATTACGCTAAGGATGACTTACCTACTTCCCTCTTCTATGTCTAGACTCAACCATTCTATTGTGAGTGTGTGTAATCTCAGATAGGCTACATTACTAGTTATCTGACCAATTACTTCTCTTGAGTGATACTTCCCCTCCGCCTGGAGGAATGAACATTTACCTGCATCAACATTCTCAAAACATGTCAAAGGTAGTCAACTATTAAATAAAATATCCATTACACATAATACATCTTCATAGTTAGAATATTAATTCAATAACCATCCATTTCACAAACATATGCATTTCTTCATATGACATTAAATGAAATAATATTCATTCATAATGCATTGATAACAAAGTGCGAGCATAATTAATTCATCCATAGAATTTGCATTACATTCACATTTTATCTGATATAGTAATTGTTACCCGATTTTTAGCTTTCAACTGAAATCAGGTAACCATAGTGCTTTTCTTTTCATGTTGTTTAAACATTTAAAGATAAACCATAAAACTGCTAGTTTCAATATGCAGGGAAGAATGATTGTCAAAATGAAGTAGTTTACACCTTGTCATTTCAATGTTGCATTATAGCAAACGAGAAAGATAATCATGTATTCAAATGCAGTCTTTTATTAACAATCTTGAAATATACATGTCCCTCACAAGCCAAGGGAATAGCTTTCTTATTCAATACAAATATGAAGCAACTCATACATGAATAAGTAGAAAGAAAAAGAAGTGTGCATATAAGAATGGAACCGGTCATTTCCTGTGAATGACTGATTACAGGTCACCCATTGTCATGTTCCTACTGCCCTGAACCGCTTGTGTCCTGTCCAGTCGTAGTGCTCTTAGTTCCTACACCTGAAAGTACAATGAGGTTAGAGCAAGGCTCTAAGCAACAAATGATTCAATCCTTACATTCACACCTACCTATGCATGTATAAACTGATCCATAAATGCATTAAACAAAAGAGCATCCAACGAATACATTTATTTTCTAACTGTTTGCTTCATGTGAAGATTTAGGACAAGTCTGATTATTGTTTCATTATAAGATCAAATGCAGCATGTGGGGTAAATGTGGCTCCCACAAGGGTAGAGTTCAGTGTGCTTTGAAAGAAAAGGAAATTGAGCAACTTAATCAAAGATTTATCTCTTATCAATGCATTAAATCAATATGGGATCATACCAGTTGATCAACTTTCATTATCAAATTCAAAAGATGCAACCTATTGTGTCGATACATATGTCTTTCAATCTTCTTAAGTGGACCCTTGGTCCATTTTATAAAAGGAAGTGATTTTGAAGATGCATCAAGTTCAATTATGCATCTTTTAAACAATAAGGAAGCATTTCAAGTTGTTGTCAAGCCCCTCTCACCACAACCCTATTGGGTAGTCACTCATCACATAGGAAAGTGAGCTGTAATTAGGTCACCCACATATGTGATGGGTGGCTGCCAAATAAAGTTAGAATGAGGAGACCATGGATTTGTTATACATAATAGAGAAAAGAACAATGGTTGAATCAAGGTCATGCAAGTACAAGGACAACGCCTTTGCAAGAGCTACAGGAGGCAAGGGGGATTAATATTGTTCATTCATAGGTGTTCTATGAAGATGAATTCAAAGTGAGGTCATTGTCATTGGAAAGGGGCAGTTCACAATGATCTCATGCAATAGGACAACAATAATGATATATGATATGGGGAGGCAAAGGTTGTAAGGTCTGAATGTAATACCCCCCATAGTGCATACCTTGTGACAAAACGATCAAATATACAATGCCTCATGATGATGTACTAGTTCAAAATTATCTAAGTGTATGAAGAGCATGAACATTAAGTACAAAAATTAAAAAAGGTATAGGTTCACAAAATGGAATAAATGGTGATCCATGAACATCTTAGACAAATACATCATACATATATCATAGTCATAAAGGGCAGCTTCAAGCATCTAAAGAACTCAATGAGAATAATGCATTACATCCATAAGATGAGTTTAATATAGGACCTTCCTCCAATCAAAATGAATCAAGGTAAATAAGGGACAACTTTGGAGCCAAAAAATACATATGAATGATGCACAAAGAGTAAAAGGAAAGTACATTGGTTTGTGTCCTACATGCTAAGAATGACAATGAATGCAATGAAAAAGACCAGGGCACACATTACTTTGCAGTAGATCCCTCTTATACCATGATGTACTCTTGCAGTTTGAGTTTTCAAACCAAGCTATCAAGAAACCACTCTTTGATATTGTTAAGTCACTCTCAACTGTGGTGGCATTTGTATGTTGTATATCTAGCTTGATTCAACAAGTATATCAGTTTGTGATGGGATTTCTTTAGAGGCTAAGGGAACTAAATTTGGGATAATCTCGACCAATGACAATATCAATTGTGATAGCTAGATGCAAAGAGTATTCACATACAGAAAGATGGAGATCTTGCTATTGTTGAATCACAAACAAGGGACATCAAGGCCTCTATCAAAATAGAATTCATCAATGACAATCCCTTCATCATGATCATCCTTGCATTCATAAATGGAATTTCTTATGGAAATAATCTCATGTTGAGATAGTAAACCATGTCTAGTTGATAGGGAAGTCTATTAATTTGAAGGTCAGAATGAGTGAGAATTTAGTTCACCAAGTCAGATGCTATGCTTTTATTGTTCTTGACAGTTACTAGTCACATAAATTATGAATGACGGTCGAAAATGGAAACTTCTTTTTTTGAGCTCTAATTTTCCCTTTTCATTAAGTACAGTGGTCGATGCTCACTATGTCAAACATAGATAGAAGGTCAAGCAACGATGATAAGTCAATGGTAGTACGGTTGTTAGCTGCTAGCTTATGAAGGTGTTGAAAGATGGAGATGCAGAAAGGATTAAGGATGAGTTAGTAGCTGGAGGTGTCATTAAAAAATGAAAGATGTATAGAGCCTATGAATTAAACCTAACTGTGTAATGCCATTAAATCATTTTCCAAACCATTTTTCCTCACATGGTAGGGTTTTATTGTGGAGCAGTGGATAGGTGTAGCTCTTGTTCCAACTGTCCACCTCTCAGGAAGTCTCATTCAATTTAAAAGGCTAGTAATAGAGAAGTGTTCATGGTGTTTTACAACCTAAGGTATGCCCTCAATGCATAAGTATATAACAAGCATAACTCATGAAGGCAGTCATCAACTACAGGAAAAGCTTTGACAAGGGTAAAACATTGCATCAATGAGATTAGAATTCCATAAGAATTTATGATCAGAAGGCAGTGGCTTTAGTATTAAAGTTTATTCATGTTCAGTGCAATATGGAAACTAGTGTAGTGTCCTTGACAATCAAAAATGCAATTATGGAGCCCATCTAGGCTGAATACAAGAAGATAATACATGAAGTCAAGTAGAGCCATTTCATCGCTTTTCTTAAAGTAACAGTGAAAGATTAAAGCACATTACCAAATGAACAAAGGAATATTTTGTTCCAACAGGTGACCCCTATGGAGTCTCATTGTTATCATAACCTTGCACGGTTTTATCACACAAAATGGAGCCACATTTTTATCTTCTACAGGAAAAATGAAATAAACTTGCAAAAATCATCTATTTCTTGCAACAAATTTGAGCTCTGTACAAAAATCCAGTGACCCATTTGGGTTCTTTATCAACAGTTAAGGAGTTCAACAAGAATGAATGCTACAAGAAACCCAAGTAGGCTTTTTTCTCAAAATGCAAAAATAGATAGAAAATCATTGATGCAAGAAAACCCAGTTCACATGATGAGGGCCGAGCCACTTTTTGGTTTTCTTTTTCTTTTTTCTAGAAACCCATCTAGGTTATTCATTTTGTCAAGATTTATGAAAAAGAGGAAGGAAAGTCAAAAGATAACAAGAGGTTTTTTAGAAATGAACATGAATGACACAATTTTCTATTCATGGCCATGGCTAATGAGCTTTTTGTAAGTTAGGAAAACAACAAAAAAAAACTGAGTCTATTCAAATTTGTAGATAATGAAGCTTTTCTAAACAATTCCATAGAGATGTAAAGCAAAATGAGACATTTAAAAGCTTCTATTCGAGCTCTTCTTGCTCACTATTTGGAGGAAAAGAAAATATGCAAAGCCGGCTAGGAGCTTACCTAAGCTCGAATACCAAGATGCACAAAGTTGTGCCATTTAAAGCTTCCTGTTAAGCTTCATTAACTTCCCATGGCGGCTATAAGCAAGGAGAATTACCATAGAGAAAGATGCAACAAGGAAAGTCCATCAAAGTTTGTTCATGGTTGCGGCCTGTAAGTCAAGAAGTGGCCTCTAAGTCAAAAGATGCGAGCTTATGTCAAGAAAAAATGTTTACCAGAGATCCCATGATGTTTTCATGAAGAGAAATGTCAAAAAATGACTGAGAACCCATGAGAAGACATCATTTTTCCCATGTTCTCCAAACCCTCATGGTGGTAGAGCGACATCCTCTAGATTCTTCGAAGACCAAATGATGATGTTTTTTCATCATTTTGGGTATTATGTTAGGGTTTGACCCTCTTCTTTGCATTTCAATGGGATGTTTTTTATCCTTTCTTTTAAAATCAACACATGAAATGTGATGGGGCTGATGACCACATATTATTGCCTTAGGAATTTTTCATGCCTTATAAACTTTCCCATTTAAAAAACTTTGCTAAGTCTTCACTATGTCATGTGTTATCACTTAGGCATTTTATTCCTTAGGGATTTCTTCCCTTATTTGGTTGATGCTGAAGTGTGTATTGACAATGTGTTGCCATGAGACCCTTAAGTGATGCCTTGTCTTTCCAACATCATATGACTTGGAATATTCTTTCCAAGAGTCTTGGAGTTCAGCCTTATTATCCAAGTAATATTGATACTATGCGCCTTTGCAAACCATGCGATTATGACATGTGTGGGAAGAATGCAGAATATGGGTGGTGAGTTGATAGTCAAGGTGCCTTTGAAGCTTTTGAAAGCTTTTTCCATAGCATTTGATGTTACATTTTATTCCATATATGAAAATATCATGTAAGTGATTTTAAAATCATTTTTATTGTGCCTTTTAATGCTAATGTAACACAGAAAAATGGTGGCCCCCTTTTGATTTGAGCCTAATTGTAAAGTGATTTGTTAATTGATGTTTTATAAATCACTATATTTAATGCTTGAAAAGCCATGTGTTTTCAGAAGCACACATATTGCATGATGGGGAATGTGGTCAAATGTTGAAATAGGACCAATGATGATTTGTAGAGGTGTGGGAAGTGTGTGATGCTGTTTGGACTATTTTTAGTGGGAATGAGGCTAGTTGGAGGTATTTTTGTCACACTTATGGGATGGCTATTGGCTTAGCTTGTTTTTTCTCCATGTAGAGGGAATTTTAGAGACTTCTAGAAGGTTCTTTTGAGGCCATTTCTATTTTATCCGAGGAGAATATTCTAGAAGCACATGTGTTGGAGGTTTTGGTGGGTGTTGGTTAAGTATGCTCATTTTTTTTAACATTGGGGGGAGTTCTTTCTTTTTCAGTAGGAGGATAGCTACTTTCTTGGAGTTATTTTTTCATGAAGCTGCATTGTAACTTAGACAGGCCTAATATACAGTAAGCACTTTGATTTAATAGATTGGAGCATTGTTACCTTTTCTCTTCATGTTTTGTGGTGTGTTATTAATGGTTGATCAATCTATTTTGTAAAAATTCATTTTCCTTACAACTTGTCCCATGTTTCATGCATCCATTTGACAGAAAATGTATGTTTATAGGTTATAAACTGTGTTGTTTAGTAGTGTTATTGATTGTGAAATATTTCTTTTCCTTTTAAGAACATTGTTACAGACCTCTTTATAAATTATTGATGTGAACTGCATTGGATAGGGATTTGTGTGAGTTAGCTTTGAAATATTAATTTGAGTGTGCAAGGCTATTAGCAGGTCTAGATTATTTTGGTGTATCACTTTAGTTTCTTTCCGTCATTAGGTTTATTTTATGCAACTCTTACCCTTATCTCAGAAATTCAATAGTTAGGTGATATCAAACGGGGAAGCTGGACCACAATCCAGAGGTCTGCTTTCAAACAGGTTACCCACAACCTAAAAGCAGTCCAATGTTAGTCCAAATCTGCTAAGTGCAATTAGAAAAGCTTAGCAAATAGGGTACAGATTTGGTGTCCTAACAGTAATAGTAAATAGTAAATACACAATTACGGTGTAATTTAGTGTTAAGGTAAATAGGATTTACTTGCTTAAGTTACTTAGGCATATTGCATTTAGTTTATTAGTGCATTTAATCACTGGGTGATTCTTTCCCATATCGGGTGGTTTTCTCACCCATCATATAATTCATGCCTTTAAAAGGTTGTACAATATGTATTTTACAACATCTCAATTTATTCAATTTTGGTGAAATAGCATAGTGCTTCTCTCTATCCGTGAAGGTTTTTTGTTGTAGATGGTGCTCATGGGAGGTGGTTGGAACCAACACCTTTTATAGACCTCTTTATTGTTTTCTCTTGGGACCTTCATTGACCAAATCTAATTGTTCTATGTGATTATGCTATTTTTAACTCTTCATTAAAACTCATAATCAATTGTCTAGGAAAAAAATGAGTACCTAGGGCTAATTTGTATGATATTGATCATTCATTGAATCCAATCCTATATCATATAGATCTACCTTGTATGTCTAGCCAAAGCCATGTATATAGATGTAAAGTTCTACTCACACTCATGATCTTGATCCACTTAAAGATAAAATCAAAACCAAACAGTTAGTTAACTAGTCCCATCATACACTATGGTCGCAAGCCAAATTTGTTCAAATCTTTGCACTTTGGTGTTTTTTTTTTTTTTTTTTATTCAAGGGGTAAACACTTTTGACCAGAGCTATGAATCAGATACAACCATTCAACAATACCACCCCAACAGGGTTTGAACCTTGGTGGCAAGAACAACAATGCCACCTATAAACCATCACACCATGCCAATACCGGCAATGTTATGTAGGTGTATAAAAGAACATTCATTTCACTCAATTTGATAATGCTAATTGAATAAGGCAATAAATACTTGAACATTTATTTTCATCTACATTCAATACTAAAATCAAGAAATAAAAGTAATAATACTCATGCTACCACATGTGAATCATGTAAAAATAAACTTAATATTCATTTACGCGTTGAAGCTTTCTATCTATGAGGATATTTGAGATACCAATGGATTCATAGATAGGAACTAAGATTTTGATAAAGAATATCACTATCTAGCAATCTAGTTTTTAATGAATTTAGACACATTATTTAGAGATATTGAAAGATCAAGTGCATCATTATAAAATAGGTTCATAATTACAATTTAGGTCTATGATTGCAAGGTCAATATATCACTAGTGAAAAAATAGATGTTTTTAATATTTAGATCCACATACATGGATATGTAGAACATCTATTGATTTCGAGACACATCAACTTCACTATCTTCATTGATCAAAATTCAACCCTTTTAATAATGCAAGTATCCTATATCTTTTAACTTTTATTTCTAACGTGACTCTTCATTCCTCAATATAGTTTAATTTGATACATGTATTTACCTCATTGGCCCAGTGAACTTTATTTATCCTTTATAATAGTACATTGTATTATATTGTGTTAAATATATATGATTATTTTATGGCTAAGTATTTCATAAAACCATTTCTTTACCCTTAGCCACCATTAAATAGTGAAGATACATTGTGAAGCTTTTATTCAATCAAAATATGGTGCATATTATTTCATGTTTATGATCACACAATTATACCAAAAAACATACAATACTTCTCACACTAAATATTATATAATCCTACATTGCTCATAAATTTTAAGTTGTGATAGTGAAATGGTATTCATATGAAAATCTATTAGGTTCAAAATATTTTAGTGTTTCTATTTATGTAGTAAAAATCATCCTATACAAAACTAAATCACATTATCAACTAAGTATTCATTATACAATGGTAAAATATAAACTCTAATCTAGCCATGATACAATAAATCCTAATAAATCCCCTTGTTATGTCATATTCACTATAGTTATGGGATTCATAAAGATACTAAAACTAACAAAATAGTCCATTAGCCACCTATTAAACTATGAATCAATATATAGTTCAATAAGTACACAAAATTTTGTTGACTATGACATACACTATAAGCCATGACCCACACCATCCTTAATACAATCACACTTGGTTATTCAATTCAATAGGGGATGCATCCAATTGTTCACCTTATTGACAATGGTCTCACTATTGTAAATAAAGGATATGGTGAAACATTGTTATTTATGATATCATAAAAAATATACATAGGGACCCACACACTATCAATAATTAAAGCCATAAATAAGGATGCACACATTATCAACATTGTGACCTTGCAATACTTGCTAGTAGGAACACACAAATTGAAACCATTTTTACCAAAAACTAACTTGATTCCCTTAAAAAATTTAGAAGTCAATATTTATTTCTAAAGTTTAGTCATTGAGAAGGCATATTTCACAAATCCAAATATGAAGAATTCACATAATCCATCAAAATATGGTAAAATAGTGGATTCTCAAGTACTATCTTCTATATCTTTTATGCTTCATCAAAAAATATGGCTATTAAATGTTTTTAAGATCACTATCATGCTTGCACTTGGATTTGATAGAAGTCATCGGAGGAAACCTTTATGAGTGATATTAAATGTTTTTATGATCACTATCATGCTTGCACATGTCTTGAGATGAATTTTATATTCCATGTAAAGTAATTGTTAATGGTTAAGTTGGGTCTTTATCATTGTTGGATGGTTTAAAACCTTTAAATATTTATGTAAAAAGTCAATATCAGGTAATATAGAGAACTTTCACTCTTGTACTTTTGGTAATGGAATAATATTGTTTCATTTTCAAATGATGCAAGTAGACACTCCTCCTAATATTGATAGGATAGTGGAGCATGGTGTCACTACAGTAGTATCGAGTTTGATGCCTTTGACAGAGGTATGGGGCAGATTAGTAAAGTTCACATTATATTCATTATTTTATCTTTCTATTATTTAAAAATAAAATGATATTCATTTGTAGTTTAATTACTATCTGTATGGTTGCTACAAGGCTTCACAATGCCAGATCGTGAGTGTGTCATTGTTGTGGATGAGCAGAGTGATTATTTGTATGTGATAGGTGATTATTTTGATATTTTTCCTTTTATAATGTAATTTCTATATATTATAATAGATGGGGCTCCAAGAATCTTTAAACAAGAGGTCGAGTGAAAAAATTCAAAGGATACCGCCATCATATGCATCTCCATTCCCCTAACAATCAAAAACCTTTAGTGATCTATTTCCTTCACTTGGAGGGAAATGACCATGTATTAGGGTCCTTTGTTGTATGCCAATATGGAAATTTTGAACATATATTTTGTATTACATATATGTGACATTGCATGTCCATATGGTATTCTTGTAAGCCTATATGGAATTTTTGTATATATTTTATACTTATATTAACATATATTTATGTATGTCTATATGTCTATTTAGTTAATACATAACTTTTTTTTATCGATGGTGTCCATATTTGTATTACAAATGATTATTTAAATAAATGAATAATGAATTGATGTAACTATAAATGATTAGTGTTATCCATATTTGTATTATAATCAATTAATTGAATAATTGAAAAAGGATGAATTTTCCATTTGGACTGTAGTATGGTCGCATACTTGTTAGGACTAGATAATGACAAAACAATATCCAAAAAAACTTTTTGATACCCAATGGTTGGTTAGTATCTATATTCAAGTACATTCAAGTAGGTCCATCTATCCTTTTAGATTTGATCCTCTATTAATGTTATCATCTAACCAACCTAGCATTTCCTATTTCATTAAATGACACGACCTATTTATAGTGTGGACCCCTATCCTCTAGTTGACTAATCACTACTTCACATTTATAGAGCTATTCCTCATTCCCACACTTTCCTTCATCTCAAAAAAATATATTCCTATATTGACCAAAAATTTTATGACTACATTGAATTCAATCCATGGAGACTAGTTCTTTGGTGTAGATAATTCAGTCATAAGAGTATAAAGAGACCTACATTGACCAAAAAAACCTAAATTGGACCTATTTTGTAGCCGACCCAACATTTTGGAATTTCTAGATTACCCCCACGAGATGAAGAATGTAAACAATACATCTCAATAACTTTTTACTAAATGCAATTGACACTTTTTGCAACATTTGAAGCATTGTCGCCATGGTGGAACAACTTGGATATATGAAAATTTGAGAGAATTTATTGTATAGGGACCCTACATGACCCTATACCTTCATATGGAATGTTTCTAAGTGCAACATTTTTCAATAAATAGGTCGTCAATGTTTTCCACTTAAGGCTCTTAAGAGAAAGTGTCAGCATAATATAGCTTGGAACCATCTGGGATGATGATGTGTTGGAATTTTTGGTTAGGACACATGATGAACAAAACAAAAATTAGACTACCTTGTAACTTTCTCTTCAATGCTACCAACACTTTTTGTAACATCTAAAATATTGTCACCATAGTGAAATGGCTTGGATATCTGAAAAATTGAGAGATGTTATTGTAGAGGTACGTTGTGTGACCCTATACCTTTAGAAAAAAAATTTCTAAGTGCCGCACTTTCTGAGAAATAGCTAGTCAAAGTTCCCCACTTTTTGACACTTAGGGCTCTTAAGAGAAAGTGTCGATACAATGTAGCTTCAAGCAATCTGGAATGATAAGGTGTAAAACAAGACCTTAACTAGCATAAAACCACTCACTTGGACATGTTGGTACTATCATTTTGGTCGCACGATGAATAGAACAAAAATTATGCCTCTTGACAACTTTCTCTTCAATGCATTTGACAATTTTTTTAACATGAGAAAAATTGTCACCAGAACCAAATGGATTGGAGATTTAAAAAATTGAGAGAGGTTATTAGAGAGGGACCCTACATGACCTTGTACCTTTAGATGGATTTTTTTTTAAGTTCCATGGTTTCTAAGAAATAGCTCGTCAAAATTTTCCACTTTTTGGCACTTAGGTCTCTTAAGAGAAAGTGTTAGTACAATGTAGCTCTAAACGATTTGGCATGCTAGGGTGTGAAACAAACCTTACCTAGCATAAAACCACCCACCTAGATGTGTTGAATTATCAATTTGGTTCATGATGAAAATAACAAAATTATGCATCTTGAAAACTTTCTCTTCAATGCATTTGACAACTTTTCAACGTGTGGAAACTTGTCACCATGGCCAAATGGATCAGAGATATAAAAAACTAGGAGAAATTATTGGAGAGGGAACCTACATGACCTTGTACGTTCGAATAATTTTTTTCTAAGTTTCATGGTTTTTGAGAAAATTTTCATCAAAGTTTTCCACTTTTTGGCACTTAGGTCTTTTAAGAGAAAGCATTTGTACAATGTAGCCTAGAATGATCCGATGTGTTGTGGTGAAAAATAGGACCTTTCCTAGCATAAACCCACCCACTCAAACATGTTGGAATTTTCAATTTGGTTGCATGATGATCAGAACAAAAATTAGGCTACCTTGCAACTTTCTCTTCAATGTAATTGGCATTTTTTGCAACATCTGAAACATTGTCACCATGACCAAATGGATTGGAGATATAAAAAACTGAGAGAGGTTATTGTAGAGGGATCCTATATGACCTTGTACCTTAAAAAATAATTTTCTTAAGCACCGCAATTTATGATAAATAGATTATCAAATTTTTCCACTTTTTCTCACTTAGGGCTCTTAAGAGATCATCGGTACAATGTAGCCTGGAATGATCCAACATGTTGGGGTACGAAATAGGAACTTTCCTAGCATAAAACCACCCACTCGGATGTGTTCAAACTATTGGTTTGGTTGTATGATGAACAAAACAAAAATTACACCACATTGCAACTTTACACTGCATGCATTTGATGCTTTTTTCAACATGTGAAAACTTGTCACCACAACCAAATGGATTGGAGATATAAAAGACTAAGAGAGGTTATTATAGAGGGAACCTACCTAACCTTGTACCTTCAGATAGAATGGTTGTAAGTGCCATGGTTTTTGAGGAAGATCTCGCCAAAATTTTCCACTTTTTTACAATTAGGGCTCTTTAAAGATCATTGATACAAGTTTTTACTAAACATGTAAATATATTAAAAAAAAGGCTGGTCCTAAAATAGTAAGTGCTATCATCATAGATCTCATCATCCCATGCATTTTTACCTAAACCCTCAAAATTACAAATCAAAAGAAAAACCCTCTTTAATATTTAAAAGTTAATTCTATAACAAATCTATTCAGTTTAATCACTTGGGAAATGGTATAGAAAAAATGGTGGGCCATGATTACTTAGGGTTAATCATAAAAATGGGTCATGATTAAATGGATTTTTTTGAGGGGTAGAAAAAAGGGGTTTATCATTACACAAGGAGAACAAATTCATTCCCAAGCACTAGGTGTTGCTATTGCTCATCAACTTGTTCAGAACCTAAATATGAACAATTCAATTAAGAAGGAAGAATATGTTAGTGTGATGAAGAATGCACACTTTCCAATTGAGACTGAATAAATAGAAGCAGAGGATAATGTATGTATAAGATAAGGTTCTAGACTTTAGTGGAGTCTAAATTTATGACAGTAAAGGACTATGAGAAACTAGATGTATGCATGATTGATTATTAAGATAAGGTTGTAGACTTTAGTAAAGTGTGCATTTATGACAATAAAGGACTATAAGAAAATAGATGTTGACATGAATGATTAATAAGATAAGGTTGTAATATAAGTTAAAAGCAATACATCAACATCAATACCCTCAATGAGGTACATATTTTGTGATACATTTTTTAATAATCAAAATAAAGAGATTAATACAATGATTGTACAAATCTAATTTACATATTTACAAATCAACATGACTTTACAAATCCAATGCACATATTTACAAATCAGCTTGACTTTAACAAAAAAAATCATTTACAATCAATCCAAGGAACTATTTGGGTCTACTCTAATCTTTATTATGTTAAGTATTGCCTCATGATTAGAATCACAAACCTTCCACAAGTTCTTGTTCAATGGTATGCCCTCATATTTGATCAAATGAACATTGGATGCCACAAAAAGGTTTGAGTAATGAAGAATCTTTCTATGTGTGTCAAAGTCCTCAAATAGCTAAATATCAGAATTCTTAATTGGGTACCTTCTAAGCCATGTTCTAGTAACAACCACCGAGCGTGTAGGGTATTCGATGTTTTCTCCATCTATAACTAGGGCTTCCAATTTATTTTTTGGCCTTGACACAATGACAAAAGTAATAATTTTTTCCCTCTTCATTGTCTTCATCTATAATTTAACTACATAAATATGCCCTACAATGATATGTGCACTCAATTAGATGAATTTAGTCAACATTACAAAAAGACTACAAAGTAAGATAAAATTAAGAATTTCATAAACTATGCAACTATATATATTACTTGGTTAAACTAGATATGATATGTAATCGAATTCAATCGATTATTCAATCTTTGTAATTTGTAGTTTCATCGAGAATCGATATGTCTCAAGTGGGCTTAAACTTTGTAAGCACCATTCATCAACCTACTCCTTTGATTCACACTCATTCCAAGCTTGATATGTACAAGAAGAATAAAAGCATATCATATTTCATGTATAAATACTCGATGAACCTACATGAGAGATTATAAAAGAGTGTAGCTCACTTGATCCTATCAATGTACAACAATCCTCATATTTTGTAATGTTAGTATCATCTATCAATGAAAAAAATCTACAAACTAAAGACTTACCTTCATTACCTAAATCTATTGTAGCATTACACCACTCAATAATAGATTTCACATCTATCAAATTTGCATTTCCTTTATACTTTAACTCTTCTCATACTATGGATCTTTTGATACATGCTCCTACATCATCATGCTCCCCTTTCCATGCTTGACCTCACAAAAATTCTACATATGTTGAACACCTGTAATATTATGCATCCGACTCAACCAATAGAACATCCACAAGTTCTTAAACTGCGATGCACAATTATTTGACCATATGATATGTTGACATAATGATACTTCCCTTCTAGCCAAATCATGATAGAACACCTAAAAACAACCTTGCACAAACTCTATAAATGTGTGCGATCATCACTGATATAGAAATGATACTCCCTTATGATCTTTCTATCATCCTCTGTACTATAACCCACATGAATAAATATAGTATGCAAAAATATAACATGTGTGGAGTTGTAATATTGAGATTGTACCTCACACTATGGTTGTAGAGTGTAGTTCTCTACAAATTCGACAACTGAAATAATGATATCAATTGGAAATGTGTCCTTTCATAACTTGAATTGCAAGTTCAACCATTGAGTTCTATGGGTATGCCTTACATACTCATACACTATAGTCTCTCAAAATATAGACTAGAATATTTTCAATAACCAAATCACTCCTTTTTTCTTCTTTACCATCTTTTGTATTGTAGGCAATTTTCTTATACTTACCGAATTCTACTAGTTCATTTCCAATTGCATGTGTACTTTCCATATGTTCATAAATTGGCATACATTGCAAGCCACCGCGATGTTGACATGCACCATCCAAGCATAATTTCTTATAGAATAATTGACCATCTTCTCTTTCACATAAAATTATTGATATGAAATCTCTTGAAGATGTAGGTGGGGCATGTATGTCATAGTCCTACAAAACATTGTTAGTATGCAAATCTAAACATATACATTGATAAACATCATAATGGTTAGAAAACTCAATATGTACTCTACAACAAGTAGTGTATGTGTGATTTATTTTGACATAGAAAGGCTTTAGAATTTCAAAAAAATTGACAAATTTTAACTTGAGGATACATCTCTAAAAATTTAGCAAAAAATTGTGTTTGTCATACCCAAAAAATGCTTTGGATGTGGCTCATAGTTTCAACTAAAAATTCTCATTCTTATCACATCTCTTTGATTGGGAGATACCCTTGTGTTATTCTTCCAAAATTCTTGAATTAGGGATCTCAAGGCTTCAACAATAGGTTTATCTTTTCATGGTATTCTACTAGAGAATGCCCATAATTCATTGTTATTTGTGTCCTCAACTCTTTGGTGCCTTCTAATGGCTCTCAATAAAGTTTTTCTATTTATTCTCAATGCTTTACTTGTCTTTATAATGGGATAATATTTATTGGTTTGATTACTTACTATTGTTGATGTAATGACACGTCGTGTGAGATTACTATCTTTGGTGCATAAGGTGGTACCCACACTCTCATATACACTCATTAGATTCTTGGAAATAGTTTTTTCTCTTGAATCTTTCGATGTTCTTAGCCCAATAATCTTTATAATGGACCTACATTTTAGATTTTTCATCATTTCAACTAATAGTTGACATCTTTCAGTTTCATTTAATTTTTCAAAAAACAATCTCCAAATCTTATTAGCATATCTTCTACAAGTATGTTTTGGAATATTATCAACCATCGGCTACAAAATATTCTCATTAATATCAATAAAAAACTTGGGCTTTCTATGCAAAACTCTTGGAGGTGTTCTTAAAGGTAAATTTTCCTCAACATTAGGAATTTTATCAATATTTAAATGAGATGGGATGTATGGCATACCTTCAATCGAAGATGAAATAGATTATGTAACTTAAAGTTGAGATGGGAAAGATGGTGTGCCTCCATATTCACATGTGAGTGATGATGTAATTTCAAGTTGAGATGTGGTAGATGATGTTCCTCGGATCTTGACTTGTGGTAGATGATGTGTCTCCAACTATAGGATTCAAATTTATCATTGCATGAAGGTTTTGCATTTTTTGCCTTTGTGCCATCAATTCCATATCTCTCTTACATATAGTGGATGGTTCATGTTCCTCTTGAATTGGCATGTCTTCTATGTTGTTCATTTTCATATTTTCATGAATTTTTCTTATTCATTCTCTTTTCTTTGCATTCTTAGCTTCCCACTCATCCGATATTAAACTCTTTGATCATTTCCTCGACATGATGAAGAATTATATCTATAGCATGAAAAAGAGATAAATATTAGTTCCATCATGGTACTATCTTAACAAACAAAGGGCAGCCAAACATAAGGAGTTGTAGGTTTGATAGTAAGTTACCGTCTCTATCTTGAAATATGACAAAGAAAGGAAAACAAAGGGAGTGAAGAGGTAATACATGCTTTCCCCCAAATGTGAGAAGGATATATGCAATTATATCATAAGATATGAATGGGAAGGATAAACAAAGAGTATCCAAGGGCATTTATGCATGGGCATGTATGAATGGAACACACATAATCCTACATTGTGCATGTGCAAGTTTAATTAATAACACATGAGTAAAGCAATATCTTACACAAATATAAAATTAGTCATCAAATTAGGATGTACAATCATATAATTAGGTTGTATAATGTCTATAAGATGATGGTGACAAGCTCTATGTTGAAACATGGAAAACAAAGGGCAATACATGTATAAATACCTTTGCAAGTACCATGAAAATTTCATTGATCTCAATAGTGTAGTCCAATATATGATATTCCAAAGAGGCATTTAACAAATAAAGAGCATCCAACTACAAGGATTTGCAAGTTTGATAGTACGTTATAGGATCTATGTCGAAACATGACAAACAAAGGGAAGAAAAGGGCATGAAGAGGGAATGCATTCTTTCCACCAAATGTGAAATGGATATATGCAATTATATCATAAGAGATGAATTGGAAGGATTAAAAAAGAGTAGCCAAGGGAATTTATGCATGGGAATGTATGAATGGAACAAGATAAATCCTACATTATGCATGTGCAAGTTTAATTAGTAACACATGAAATCTAAGAGTAATAATTAAGTGTTCAAGGTAGAAGGTTTACCCTAGCATGGGAAAATGTAAATGGTACGGTGTGGTAAAAAACACCTAGGTGTAGGTACATAAGGCTACAATATAGGTGCATTCTTCGTTAGTATATGTTAGGCAATAGGTCCCTAGTGGTGATGTAGGTCTAGGAATTGGGGGAAGGAATGATACCCATATTGTAAGGATATGGAAATGAAATATTTGAATATAATAATGGATTACAACAAACAGATGATAAAACCAAAGCCTTGTCTATTCTAGTTTACACTTATTCGTAAGGATTAGTCTTGACCTTCAATTTACCCATTTGTTTCCCTTAATTGGATCTTTAATCATATAAATGGCCCCTTAACTATTAAAACTTAAATTCAAATCTGAAGTGAACTTTACATATCTTTGTAACCTTCTACAAGTCATAGCCATGAAAGCCTTTTTTTGACATTTAGCGTTGCACTAACTTGGGTTGGTAAAAATTATGTGCTCTAAATCTAGTTTAAGAAGGATGGAAATGGTTATGCAACTCATTAACATCTTTTTGAAGTTGAATAACCTATTATGAGCATGATTAGGTGAAAAATAAAGCCTCTTATGAAGATTGGCCTTCGAGAAAAGTGAATTGCACTCTATAATTTTCTTTTTGGCAATATCTAATCCCATGTTTTAGCTATATATATAACTAGTTATGACAATGATATTTATTTGTGTTTAAGGTGTAATTGAGCTTGCAACTAGTACAACCAATTGTCTAAAATAATTCTAGATTTTCCTTGTCCTAATATGTCTACAAGTTTAATGGATGGATGAAACATGAGATAGATTCAAATCCTCCAAGAGAGTGTAGTAGAACCACAAGTTTCAACAAGGATGGAAAATATTTAGATTCTTCTTTCAAATTATAATGTGATAGGAAAAGTCTCCTAAAAAATTAAGTCATGAATTATAGATTTATCCAAGGTGTTATTGATAGATTTTACCATAGCTAATGTTTGGAAAAAATTATGGATCACTGTTGGGGGTAAACTATCCTTGTAATTCTATCAAATGGGCTTGACACAATTGGATTAGTCCTTGGAAATTTTTGTGTTGATTTCCTCAATTTGTTCCTAAATGTCAATCTGAGGATTGTAAACTCATGAAATATTTTTTGGCTATGTGCCTAAGGATTGTTTCTAGTAGGATGAGTATGAAGAAATGCAGAATAATTAAGTCTTGTAATACTCAACACACAGGAAATCATATAGTCTACTACTAGAAACACAGAGTGACAGGAAGATAACAAAAAGACAAGAGTATGCTAGGAACCAAATCGAGTCACTCAGATTGTATCAACCTTCAAAATTATTGTTTTAGTCTCTGTGAATTACAACCGACAACAAAAGAACATACAAAAACTTAGAAATCAAATCCTCTTTTTTTTGGCAAAAGGAAAATAGCCGATATATATTGATATATAACAAGGAGGTTACAAAATATTTGTTATGGTTCTTGATAAACTAAACTATATCAGAATATCTTTCTTAAATTTTTTTTACAAAATTCCCCTTAGATTTTCTATGCCTTTACTTCCTATAGAGATTTACCCTTATATGTTAAAATAAAGCAACTAAACACAACAAAAAGCCCTTATCCTAAAGATACTGCATGCATATACATCTATTTCCCTTCATCAACCCTTTACAAAACAAATCCACTTATTCCTCCATTTCAACAATGCCATTTTCTACTTGATTTTCTTCAAACTCTTGATCTTCATTTCCCAGGTTGTTAGGTTGCAGAAGAATGTTTAAATTAGGAATACCTTGTTGATGCAGAGGATTCGATGAGCTCACATGATCTGAAGCAATGACCAAAGTAACCTCTCGAGGCACTTGAGGAGGTGAATGAACCTGCACATTAGCTGGCTCAGGATGAACATGGATGAGCAGAGTGAGGATAGCATTTTTCCACCTTCTGATATCATCTACAAAGTCTCCACCAATTGCCACCCTATGTCTTTCCAATGCTGACTGTAAGTAATGAAAGCTACACATCTCCAGAGTGTTTTTGATGGCATCAAGAATAGAGACGTACACATTCCCATTGAGAAGAAAATGATGAGGGAAAAGGCTGCCTACTCTCCCTTGACCTTTCCAAAATTCATATGCCTGTACGCCTTTGAGCAATTTGTCATATTGCAGGAAGAAATCCTTGACAAATTTTGAAGCTATCAACTGAAGATCAGGTAAAGACTGAAGCAAATCATGTAAGCATTAGATAGAAAGACAGAGACCAACTGAGAAGGAAAAATGTCTCGTCGATCTTGGGGATATAGAACCTCTTCTCCAATGATTCAAACAACACTCTTTCTATATTGATAACAATGGGACTTAAATACCTAGGCTAGCTGAAAATCCCCAATTTTTTTTTAGAAAGGAAGCTCCCAAACTGCAACTAGAATGGGTACCCTATGGTTGCGCGATAGGTATTCCATTATTCTTTTGCCACAGGATATGTAGATTTTGATTTCCCCTTCATCTTCTAATGAAGACTAACCTTGCATTCACTCCTTCAAACCCTTCGGATTTTGCACTTAAAATTATGACAAAAAACTGATTTGAAAGTAATATAAATTCCTTTGCATGCTTGAAGGGAGGAGACGCCATCTAGATGAGAACATCATGATTTTGTGCAACCTCTACCTATGAATTTGTAAAGCTAACATATATCGCCAAGCATACAAACCATCAATATGGGTAGTGCTAGGTACAAAGAATCACCTTCAAAAAATCCAAACAAAGTTAGAAAATAAAAAGATTTTCCTTCTCTCATTTGAGAGTGTCCTTTCCTAGCACGCTTCTAACATGGGGATTTTATGATCACATGAACCAAAGGCCTCCCATTACCAATGCACTTTGAATGAAGTGAAAAATTTGGCATCATCTTATAATTACTAACTTTGGAAAATCCTTTAAGCAATCTCTAGCTTGTAAATGGAAAGGACAATATCACTCCTTCACTTTACGCCAAAATGTCCTTAGTAATTCCTCTCCAAATTCAGGCATGCAAAGAAAGAATGATGTACTGTACTTCATTAATCATCGATGAAGCATCCAATTTGATTAATTCTTCCATGTGGAAAATACTTGTAGCTCAACAACAATATTGACATGTGGATGGATTGTGGACTTTGGTACCTTCACGGTACAAATGAGTGACCTAATAATATTGAAAATTCTCCAATAAACCCCAAGCTCTTTCAGAAACATAATGCAAATTGTCCCTCAAGATATCCCTCCATGCAAATGTAAAGCATCTTGTTGAGCAATCTCTACTAATTGTGGAAAATATATGAGTTGAGAGAGGTCATGTAATAAAAGTAGCTCTTTCTTGTTACTTCCCATATTGGCTAAATAATCAGCTAAGCTATTTCCTTCTCTATATATGTGTGTGAGTTGATAATTCTGAAACTTGTCAAGAAAAACCCAAACTCATTGAAGAACATATCAGAGACTCAATTTTTTAACATTCTTACTTTACAAGCATTGACTATCAATAAAGAATCTCCTTCAATGTGTAAGTTTTTAACACCAATCTTCAAAGTAATTTCCAAGCTTATCAATAATGCATTTGATTCTACTAGGTTATTAGTTCCTTTTAGGAGATAACTTGAACTAAGTGCTATTACCTTACCCCTTAAATCACGTAAACAAATTTCTGCCCCTAATTCAGATCTTGGGTTCCCTTTTGAGGCCCCATCGAAGTTCAACTTTATGAATCCATCCTGGGGAGCCTTCCATTTGACGTGTTTCCTATTACACTTCTCTGCCTTTGGCTATAAAAAACTGCCTAGGAAAGGAAATTTTAAATACTTCCAATTCTATGGGATATGATTGTCCCAATTTGTGAATGTTGAGCTAATACCTTTATTCTCCTGAACACTTGCATTTATTGTCTCAAAAACTACCTTCTCTACTTTTGCATCTACAACATCATTTTATGAGGCTACTTTCTTGAAAATGCGCAAATTTATCTCCCACCATAGATTCCATATAACTAGTGCTAGGACCACTCTTCATATACATGCAAAGAAAGAGGATTTGAATAGAACTAGACAACTTTGAAATAAATCCCATAAAGAATTTGGAAAAAAGGTGTAAAAATTAAGCTTGTTAAGAATAAAATCCCAACTTTGTTGTGCAAACTTGCATTTCAAAAACAAATGATCTACCTCCCCAATCCCCTCATTACAAAATGGGCACATGAAAGGGTCAACAATTTTTAGTTTTGTTAATCGATCACTGGTTAATATTCGCTTCCTCAATGCCAATAGGCAAAACTCCCTGTCTTGGGTAAAACTTTACTATCCCAACAAAATGAATAGGCCCTTTGGGGAAGTAGATGCCCTGAATTCTAACTTAAAGCCTTACAACCTTGTTTGATCATGTAATTACCATCCCTTGAAGGTTCCCAAACCAATTTATCTGATTTTGAAGAGAGATAGACCACTCGTTCATTTAACACTTTTTGTGGCACACTACACTACTGAATGCTCAAATCCTCTTGTTGAATTGACCGTATAGCAATTTTAATTGAGTTGTACAATTTAATTTCTACTCTCCATAATTTAAATCAACCAATTTAAATCATTCATAATAAAAACTATTTAAATAATGTTGAATCAAAACATAGATGTTTAGATAATGATTTCTCACACAAAATGAAATTAAATTAATGCAGAAAGAAAACATAAGCTAAAACTATCACTGTTGTTCTCCAAGGAGTGGGCCCTTGCTCCCGAGTTGCAGGGTGAATTGAATAACTTAGAACTTCACAGTGCTTTAGATAATTCTTAGATCCACAAAAAAAAGGAGATTTGATATATTATTATGTATATCCAAAATATAGAAGTCCATACATATTTATAAGCATGAAGGGATTGAAATTTAGTCATGTGGCCTATGGCCCATAACTACGGCCAGAGTTCCATTTGATAGAAAACATCAAAAAGAAATGACATAAGTCTTTTCTTGCAAATTAACCTGTAACACGTTTTGGCTATTGGCCTTAAACATAAAATATAAACATATGCACAACAGATTTTGGCCATCAACCCTAAACAAAAGACTAATCATAGGCCTTTTAATTCCCTCCTTTGCAAGCTCCTCTGCCACACGGCTAATGATAAGAATATATGTCCACAAGTGCAACCGTTTAGATTAGTTTTCATTAATCAAATAACACCAAACTCACTATTTCCTTTCTTCAAACATATCAATCATATTTTATCTTAAATGATTATTAAATGGAAAAGTAAGAGGATTAAGATAAAAGTAAGGAATGATTTTGGATAGGGAAAAGGGATTTTAGGAATAATAACATAGATAGGTTTTTGGCTCATCATTTTCCCCCAGCTTAAGGTTTTGCATGTCCTCATGCAACATAAACAACTTACAAACCTAAAGGAATTCATCTGGTGCAGGTGCATTTGTCAAATTTTTCACTGTTGCCATAATATCTCACTACCACTTGTCTTTGAGGGACTCTATGACCTGATGGTGCATCTTCATGGAGATACTATAATCTTGTGTCTATTCCATATTCCTCAATTATTTTTCTTGTTGCTACCTAATTTCCAAATTCTCTTGCAATTATTCCTGTAAACCCTTGATTTCATCCTCCAATTGCATGATGTGAATCCTTAGAGTTCTTATTTCCTCTTTCTATTGAGTAATTATATCCTCAATACTAGGATATTCTATGAGCAAGGGTTCCACATAATAGGCATGCTCTATGGTATAAACCTCTTCTTCATTATTTATGTTATTATTAAACCCTTGAGCTTCCTATCACTCTAGTAGCCCAACAACAGTGTGTAGGGGAGAGAAGTTCCCCGATTTTGATGCATGCTCAGCTTCTTGTAGCCCTATTTCCTATAGGAAATGTTCTTCCTCTAGTTGAGGTCTCTCTTCTTGTAGGGAATTTTTCTCCCTTTCCATAGGAATATCCTCCATATGTACAGGAGGAAACTTGACATTATCTTCTATTTCAGTTTGTTTATTCATCATTTGCTCCTTAATTTTTTGCCACTTTTGTCAACGTCATTCCTTGCCTATTCTTTCTTTACCTTTAGGTAGAGAATGGGAAAGAATTTCTACATCAGGTTTTTCCTTTTCCTTAAGTGGGGCTATTAGCTATTATTCTTCCCATCTTATTAGTGATAGTAGCAAGATTCTATAACCTAGAATCTAACTTTTATTTTTCCTTTTCTTCTATTTGGCATCTAGGTTTTAGGGAGTTTCAACACCCCTAGATTCCCTAGATTCAATTTGAGCAACATTATGTTCAACATCATTAATACTTACAGTGTCATTTGGTGCTTTATTCATATTACCAAGGGTTTTATTTTTCTTAGGTATAATCTCATTCAAACCATCTATATTTTCTTCGACACCTCCATCCACATTCCCTTCAACATTTTCATCTATATTTCCCTCAACATTTCCATCAACATTCCCCTCAACATTTTCATTGAAATTTTCATCAACAAGGTCTTTGGTGAGGGTTTCCTAGCTTAGAGGTGAAGCTACTGACACAACCCCTCAATAATGAGCAACTTAATAAGGCCATGGTAAGTAAGGGAATTTATGTTACCTTTTTTCACTTCCTTACTCATTGCTTTCAAGGAATGAAACAAATAATAAGGCACATTGACAAGGGCCGACTTGTGCAAATGACACAAGAGATGGAAATGGTGTGCAAACACATGAATATTGACCTTCACATGTGATATAATGCATGAAAAATTTTACAACTTCATCCCAGGGTTTAGGCAAAGAAATTTATTTCATACATTTCCCATGGACAACCTCAATCTTCTCACCTCATTGCAGAAACTAATGTTGAATGATTTGAAGGTCCTAGGTATGATTGGAACACATAGGGAAGAATTCTTCACCTAAAAGTGGAAAACCAAAGACATGGGAAAATATTTAGACTGATACTTGGAATGTCACTCCTCATAGTGTAACTATATTTTCCTTGAACCCCATGGAAAAATATAATGCCAACTGATCATTAAATCCATTCAATCACGTACAAAAGACATGCCAACAAACCTACCTAAAGATTTTGTAAACTTCTTTCACGGCTCTTAATTTGGTCATGCTAGTAGGTTCACATCTAATATGGGTCCCCATTGTAATAGGAAAATGGTGATGTGGACTTGGGAATGACAGTAAATCAAACAACAGAAAATGCTAGAAGATGATAACATTGAGCGAGGAAAATACTAACGAAATAAATGAGAGAAATAGAAACACTAATGGAAGAAATGGTTAAGGACAATGGTGGTGAAATCACAGTAATAATGATGATGGAAATTGATAGATCACAGTAAAGGTTAATGATGATGGCTACTTGTGGTAACTAGATCTAATGACCTGTCATGATTATGAAATAACCATCCCTTGGATTTCCCACCCAACTGAAGGGTAAATGTCATCCTCGGCGTACTTTCCATAATTAAAAATTAAGATAAAAAGACAACTAATATAATTTAAAAGAAAGAATAAACTAAGCTTGATATTACCAAAAAAGAGAAATTATGATTCGATGAGTGCAGAAAATAAGTGACCATGGAGAAGATACCAAGTTGAGGTGGTGAGAAGACAAGTGGTACATGCAAAAGGACTAAGTAGGTCATCGAATGATGTGACCAAGCTAATATGGAAGTCATTGTCAAGAGAGAGTAGATAATGTTGACATGGGTAGCGAAGGGGAATGAGTTTGGTCATGCATGCAACACAGGATGACAAGTAGACATGTGGACGTCCAATGGTAGTATGGAAGCCACAGTTCATAGCCTGAAAAAGCACAAGGCATGAAGAGAAGGACGTGGAATAAAAATTGAAGCCAAGTGCAAATTGTGGGCTATAGGAAGTGGTGCCTGGTTCTTGTTGCAAAATGAAAAAAAAGAAAAGATGAAAGGAAATCCTTGTTGCACCACAGAATGGGTGTCAATAGGAGTGAGATTTCATGTAGCCAGTGATGTCATGCTCTGCCACATACCAACAATTGTGTCCTCGCGATAGTCTGCTTGTTTTTTCTGGTGTCTTGTTGTTTTTTTTTTTTCAAGTAATGATGTCAGACTATGGATATCTCAGTTTCAGACTGGCACCACCCAGAAATGCCAAAAAATTAATTTTCACCTCTAGGGTTATTATAGAGTTAATACCCGTTGGTCACCCAATTTTCAAGTATTAATCGGCAAACAACACCCAAGGGTTTTCATTGTTGGATCTTTATTGCTTTTTTATTATTATTTTTTTGATAAATTTATTTTGGGAAGGTGATAGGAACAAGAGTAAGTTCCTTCGTCATATTATAAAAAAAAAAATCTTTAGAAAGGGGCCATTTGTATAGATTCAAATGGTGCTTGTTGAAAATGAGATCCATTCGCTTCGAATCCATAGTGCATAACTTAACAACACCATTATCATTAAAAGTTATAATCTCATAGGGACTGAGCCATCAATTATGAAATTTCCCTTTGAAGCCCTGGAACCAGGAGTCAGAGCAATGCCCAATCACCAAGTTTGAACATTCGCTGAATGAAGTGGTCATGCCATTGTACTTGTTGTTGTTGCACCACCTTTGCATGAAAAAGGGCATGCTAACACATTTCATCGAAGGAATGGAGTTGAGTTATTCTTTCCTTTTGGGCTTTGGTGAGACACATCCCCAATTGAAGAGTAGTGTGGAGAGTCTTCACTTCAAATTCAATGGGAAAAATAACCTTTTTGTCATAAACAAGTTCATACAGTGTCAAGCCAGTGGTTGTCTTCCAAGTCATCTTGTAGACCCAAACTGCCTTAGGAAGTCTATCTACCCAATCCTTCTTATGTAGTGCCATAGTCTTTTTGAGGATATTCTCCAAATCTTGATTCGTCACCTCCACTTTCCCATTAGCTTGTGGATGGTATGGATAATATTTTCGATGTTTAATTTCATATTCTTGAACTAGGGCCGCAACCAAATTAGATGTGAATTGTGGTCCTTGGTCTATAAAAATTTATCTCGATATACCATACTTGGTAAAAATATCAGAGTATAAGAAGTTAGCAACTTTAGTATCTCTAGCATGTTTCAAAGCTACTACTTCTACCCACTTAGTAACATTATCAATATAGACCCAAATATACTCTTCATTCCTAGAGGGAGGATTAATTGGTCCTACAAAATCCAAACCCCATTTCTCTAAGGGTTCAATTGATAACTACAATTGTACTTGGGAATATCATCAAAACATGTGGGTCGACCCATACATTGACACTTATCATAGTGATGAACATATCTTTTATGATCCTTATGGATTGTTGGCCAATAACACCTTGCAGTCAAAAATTTGTTAGCAATTTTTTGTACCGCAAAGTGTCTTCCACAAGGCTCAGAATAGCTGCATGCATGGAGTATGTCAAATAAATCCTCCTCTACTACACATCGACGCATGATGTTATCAATTCCAATATGAAAGAGTAAACCATTAATCCAACTATATTGCCCACAAAGTCCTATATGCTTTCATTAGTCTCTTTGAGAAAAGTGGGGTGGAAATCTGCCTGCATGTGACAAGGTAATTGGAAATGTCTACAAAGCATGTGATTTTTACAGTAACGGAAAAAAGATGTTCATTAGGGAAAACATCATCCACAGGTATCGGTTCATTATCACACTGCAATATATATAGAAAATCAACAACTACATTTTCACATTCGGGTTTGTCAAGAATAGTGATATCAAATTCCTATAATAAGAGAAACCATCAAATCACCCTTCCTATAACAACTGGCTTATTCATTAAGAATCTTATAGAAAAATTATCTATATGTACAAAGAATTTATACCTAGTTATATAATGGCAAAATTTGTTTATCACATAAACTACAACCAAAAAATAATTTTCAATTACAGTGTAATTTACCTTTGCACCAGTAAAATTCTTACTAATATAATAAATGGAATAAAAGAGAGAATCATCCTTTTTCCCAAGTACCACTCCCATGGAATTGTCTAAAGCATTAGTATGGATGTGGAATGGTAATTCATAGTTTGGTCCTAATAAAACTAGTGTAGTTATAAGCTTCCCCTTAATTTCTTTAAAAGATTGTTGGAATTCTTGTGTCCATGAAAAATCAACATCTTTTACCTAGCAAAACAAAAAGAGGTGACGCAATTTTACTGAAATTTTGAATAAATCTTCTATAGTATCCAACATGACCCAAAAAATTACAAACATATTTTTGAGAAGTAGGCATAGGTAAGTCCTGAATTATCTTTACCTTTTTGGGATCTACCTCAATTCCCTTTGAAGAAATATAATGTCCTAAGACAATACCTTCAGTTATCAAGATGTGACACTTTTCATATATCAAGGATAGATTAGTATCGATACATATTTTAAGAACCTTTTCTATATTTTCCTTTGCTTCCTCATACATGTCACCTTAAATAGTAAAATCATCCACATAAACTTCCACACAATCATGAATCAAATCAGCCAAAATACTTAAGACAAATCACTAAAAAGTAGTAGGAGCATTACATAACCTGAAAGGTAAGACATTATAAGCAAATGTGCCCCACAGGCAAGTAAAGGTTCTCTTGTCTTGATCCTTTGGGGCTATATGGATTTGATTGTATCCACTGAATCCATCAAGGAAGGAAAATAACTTCTTCCCAGCAAGGGTATCTAGGACTTGATCAATAAAGGGTAGTGGAAAATGGTCTTTCTTGGTAGCATTATTAAGGGACCTATAGTCTACGCATATTCACCACTTCCCATTTTTCTTGGGAACTACCACAAGAGGTGACACCCATTGGCTATCAGAGATAGGATAGATGAATCCTACATTGATTAACTTTTGTAGTTCATCTTTAATGATTTCTCATAAGACTGGGTTCAATCTTCTTTGTGGTTGTCTTACAAGTCAACTTCCTTCCTCTATATATATGTGATGTGTGCAAATAACAAGGTGTATACCTTTCATATCCTGGTAAGCCCAAGCAAAGGTATATTTATGGGAATGCAACATAGCAATGAGATCTTATAAATGTGAGGGGCCCAGGTTGGGGTTTATATTAAGTATTTTTCCAAGTAAAACTTCCATATGTTGATATTGGACATGAGTATTCATAAAAATCAATTGGGAAGTAGATGAGGATGGATCAAAATTATTGGATACTAAGAATAGACTATATAAACAAGTGTGTGGTTATAAATGATGCAAAGTAATGAAATGTTGAATAAATTATGGATTACTAACTAACAAAAAATTCCCAAATGGGCAATTTTTATTGATACCAGAAGCAAAATCATTTTTAATAAGACATTATAAAAAAATACTAATTTTGGAAGAAATTATTAAGAATGCTATCTTCTAATTTTTCTTCAAATTCTCTACTTTGATCAACTATCAAAATAGGAAAAGATTCATCTAAATCACTGTTAATACACAATGGATCATCGATTTCCAATAAAGGTTGTGTTGGAGGGTACAACATTAGTTGCTTCATTTTTTCTCCATTTGAAAGCATGATATTTCCAGATCTACAATTAATAAAAGCATTGGTTGTAGCCAACCAAGGTCTACCTAAAATTAAGGGGTATCCCTCTAGCTTAATTTTTGGTTTTAAAATCATAAGTATTCACAAAAAGCAATTGGGAAGTAGATGAGGATGGATCAAAATTCTTGGCTACTAAGAATAGACTATATAAACAAGTGTATGGTAATAACTGATGCAAAGTAATGAAATGTTGAATAGATTATTGATTACTAACTAACAAAAAATTCCCAAATGGGAAATTTTTGTTGATACCAGAAGCAAAATCATTTTTAATAAGATATTATCAAAAAAATACTGATTTTGGAAGAAATTATTAAGAACACTATCTTCTAATATTTCTTAAAATTCTCTACTTTGATCAACTATCAAAATAGGCAAAGATTCATCTAAATCACTGTTGATCCATAATGGATCATTTGTTTCCAATAAAGGTTGTGGTGGAGGGTACAACATTAGTTGCTTCATTTCTCCATTTTAAATCATGATATTGCCAAACCTACAATTAATAAAAGCATTGGCTCCAACCAACCAAGGTCTACCTAAAATTAAGGGGTATCCCTCTAGCTTAATTTTTGGTTGTAAAATCATAAAATCTATGGGATATTCCCAAGACTCAATAGAAATAATATTGTCTTCAATCATACCTTTTGGCTTACAAGGGAATGATCCACCATTTGTAAGACCGTTGGAGTAGGTCTTAGTCCTTGAAGGGCTAGTTTATCCTTAGTCTCATTTATCATTATATTTATGGCTACTCCTAAATCCACAAGTGTATTTGGGATAACTATATTATCAATATGTACCTTTATCATTAGGCTCCCGAGATCTGCATACTTAGGAACATAAATCTTTTCCAACATCAAATCTGCAAGTTCTCCAATGACTTGAACTGTCTTGGGTTTTGTTTCTTCTTTTGTTTTCTCCCACATAGTTATTTGACTACTCTTGTATACATTGGAACATCTTGAATGTCCTACAAGAGAGGGATTTTAATTTTAACATTTCTTAACTCATTCATGAAATCAAAAATTGATTGAGATGTTACTTGTTGTTTTGGTTATTCTTGAAACATATTAGGAAATGGAGGCCTTGGTTGTTCTTTTATTGGTTATGTTGGAGAATCTTCTATCTCTATGATAGTTGGACCTTGAAGATCCTTTCCTAATCTTAGTTATACACCATCAATTTCTAGTGTATTGATAGGATAGGTTGGGTATTCTGCCATCTCATTATTGTAAACTAGTTGAGCCACCTTATTATTTAGATTGGGTGATGGTTGTGCGGGCATAGGCATTTCTTTTGGCAATTGGGTTGAACTAGATGGTTGATTAGTGTATGATGGAATAGGTGGTAAGAGACATTGTTGTGATTGTTGATAGGGATTTATTGTTGATGGTGGTGGATATGAAGGGTACAATTGATATTGTGGATATGTTGGTGGTGGCGCTCGCCATGCTTGCCACAATTGTGGAGCATGTGGGTATTATTGTGTCCACTAGTGGTAGTGTGGAGGTTGTTGTCATCCTCCAAACCATCCAGGTTGGCTTGAGAAAGTATTTTGTTACTGAGGAAAAGGACTTGAATGATATGTATGATAATCAGTTAGGGGCATTCCTCATGGTTGACAAGGTCTCCTTTGGGCCATAAAGTAAATAGGCTCATTTGTATATTCTACTTTAGTCATGTCTATAGGAAGAGTTCTTAGAATGGTGTCTCTAATGACATCTTCTAAAGAAGAGATTTTTGTTTTCTTGTAGGGACACTCTTCACTATTATGCCTTTTATGAAAGATAGGACAAAAGATAACAAGGGATTTTTCAACCTCCTATTTCTTTTGTGTATACAAGGTGTCAATTTTCTTTCCCATATGGCTTAGAAGTTTGATTTTGAGATCTTTGAGAAATGTACCTAGTTCTCTTTCTGTGACACTTGATGCTCCTCTAGAAGAGACATGCTTCCCAATGTACCCTCTTACTGAATGGGTGGACCTTAAGTAGTTCTTGCAAACATCACAAATATTATCAAACCTCACTTTGGAGATATCCCCACCCCCATAAGATTCAGAATATCAAAACATTCATCCCTAATCCCCCTAAGAAAGAGCATTTTTATAGTATCATTGTTCAACACTGTTTTCCTAGTCTTATGAAGACTAAATAAGAATTGCTCAAGGTAGTCTTCTAAGATCTCCTCTTCGTGTTGCATGATGTGAAAGATCTTATCTTTTATTTCCTTGGTCTTGCAATATTCTTGGTATTTCTCCAAGAAATTTTTCTTCATGTTATCCCAATTGTGAATAGTTTCACGTCCTTGTCTCATGAACCATCACAATGCTACATCTTTCAAAATAGCTAGAAACTATTTAAGTTTTTGTGCATCATTGTGATAATCATAATTATGGCATAAAACATCAAATTCAAAGAGAAACGTATCATGGTCTTCCATAGAAAGACCTCAAAAAATAAGAAAGGCGGGGTGAGGTATGTTCTTCATGGGGGAATCCTCCTCTAGATGGGAAATGAGAAATTCAAAGGTAATAGGATTGTTGTTGGCCAATGCTCTTTCACCATTGTTATTGTTGTTGTTGTTGTACATGGTTTCAAATGCCCAAGGGGTGTAGAAAGATGTGAATGGATTCAATTCTTGGTCTCTTGAGGACTTACCACTTTGAAGCTTGTAGGAATCTCAAAATAATTTAGCAACCTTTTTAAATGAATCTTCAAGTGACTCACATGTTGGATACTAGAAGGAGACTCAAAAGTGGAATCAATGAATCATTTTTCAATATCAGGTTTATCTAGTTCCTTCTGGGATGGTGCATTCACAATTAATGGCTTTAATTCATTTTGTGGGTTTACTTGGTTTGAAATATTTCTTATATATTTCTTAACAAACCTTCCTTTTCTATCTCTAGTATGATTCATGCATCTATATGATCTACAACAAAGAAAACCAGGCTTACTTACCTGGGAAAGGTCAAAAATCATGTGGAATTTTTCCTTATCTCACTAGTCCTAACTCAACTCACTAGACTAACAGGCCTTTAACACCTTTCCCAGACAATGGCAGCAAAATTCTTGGACAAAACAGTGGATCAATGTTGGGGGTAAACTATCCTTGTAATTCTATCAAATGGGCTTGACACAATTGGATCAGCCCTTGGGAATTTTCATGTTGATTTCTTTAGTTTGTTCCTAAATGTTAATCCGGGGATCATAAACTCATGAAAGATGTTGTGGCTATGTGCCTAAGGGTTATTGCTAGCAGGATGAGTATGATGAAATGCAAAATAATTAACTCTTGTAATACTCAACACATAGGAAATTATATAGTCTACTACTGGAAACACAAAGCGACAAAAAGATAACACAGGGATATGAGTGCGCTAGGAACCAGGTCGATTCACTCTTGTATCAGCCTTTGGAATTATTGTTTTAGTCTCTGTGTATTGAAAAAGACAACAAAAGAACATACAAAAACTTAGAAATAAAATCCTCTCGTTGAATCGACCATATAGCAATTTTAATTGAGTTGTGCAATTCATTTTCTACTCTCCATAATTTAAATCAACCAATTTAAATAATTCATAATAACAACTGTTTAAATAATGTTGAATAAAACCACAAATGTTCAGATAATGATTGCTCACATAGAATGAAATTAAATTAATGTAAAAAGAAAACATAAGCTAAAGCTATCACTGTTGTTCTCTAAGGAGTAGGCCCCTACTCCCAAGTTGTAGGGTGAATCGACTAACTCAGAACTTTAAAAAGCTTTAGATAATTCTTAGATCCACGAACAAAAAGGAGATTCAATATATTATTATGTATATCCAAAATGTAGAATTCCATACATATTTATAAGCATGAAGGGACCAAAATTTAGACATGTGGCTACAACCCATAATTGTAGCCAGAGTTCTATTCAATAGAAAACATAAAAAAGAAACAAATTAAGCCTTTTTCTTGTAAATTAACCTGCAACAAGTTTTGGCTACTAGCCTTAAATAGAAAAGCTAAAAATATGCACAAAAAAATTTGGCCATCGACCCTAAACAAAAAGACTAATCATAGGCCTTATCATTCCCCCCTTCACATGCTCCTCTGCCACATGACTATTGACAAGAATATATTTCCACAAGTGCAACCGTTTAGATTATTTTTCATTAATCAAATAACACTAAACTCATTATTTCATATCTTCAAACATATCAGTCATCTCTTATCTTAAATGATTAATAAATGGAAAAGTAAGAGTATTAAGATAAAAGTAAGGAATGATTTTGGATAGGAAAAGGGCTTTTAGGAATAATAACATAGACAATTTTTTGGCCCATCAGCTAACATTCTTATGGTTCTTGAATTATAATTTCTAGAAAAACTGACAATGTTTCTTTTGTTTAAACTACTTCTTGTAAATCTAAGAGGCCATACTTAATGTGTAAGGTCTAAAGGTAATGTATGCCACTATATGATCAAGGAAAACATTCAATGTTCAAAGACTAATATCATATTAAGGCAAATTTAATAAGAATGCATATGATAACAAAATCAAAGCATTATATTAAGTATGTATGATAAGAAGTGATAAAGCAAAATAAGAAATCAAAGTGGTTCAGGTGATATTCAAAGGTGAAATGTGAAATAGGAGAATAATGAATAAAATATCGACCCATGGAAAATGAAGGAAAATGTAAAGCATGTGTATAAAGAGAGCATACCTTAAAATATAAGATTTGAATTGAGAAATTATCCAATTATGTGTAGTTTTTTTTCTTCTTATATCAAAATCACCAAGAATTAGAGCTTTTCATGAATTTTCTTCATTTTCAACATTCATTTCTATTAAATCTAATAGAATTAGTAAAAAAAATGGAAATAACTAATCTATAATATGAAATTAAAACAAAAAAAACATAATTAACATTGCAACACTACAAATATGAAAATATGAGTTCATATAATCAAATTTCATGTAAAAACTCTAGTATTTCCTTCTTGCTATGTTAGAAAACAAAAAAATGTGGTGCAAAGGTGGTGGAATGGGTAAAAATGTATGTGCTTTCCCCAACAGCATGAAAAAGCATTTTTTTGTCGGATAACACACAAAAGAAAGAGAATAAAGAGCATGTGGGCCTAGATCATGGGTGTCTTGCTTTTTTACCATTTTTAGGAATTCCCAAAATGTACTCACATTAAAGTGTGAGTGCACTTTTAATTTCACAAAGCGTGAGCACACTATAGGTTGCTCAAAAAGTGAGAAAATTTCAACTTTTTAAAAGCATGCTCATATTTTGCATTTGATGAATTTATTTTATAACTCAAAGGTATTTCTTATTTTCTTCAATTTTCTAGGGTTATAAATCAAGTTAGGAGGCTAATATTTCTTAAGGATTTAGATTACCCTAATACAAATACGAGAGCTAACCTTATGTTTAAATTTAATCAAAATTAGGGTATGAAATTTTGTACTACTGATCTCAATTATATCGTTGGTGCATCAAGTGAAATTATAGTCTTAGTTTTTAATGTATCCAAGAATTTCAAGTTTAATTGTTGATTTATTATCCTTAGTATTCACCACAATATTAGCCTTCTTCTAATAGCAATGAATAATCAAGCTTATGGGTTCCCATAGAGGAAAAATTGAATCAACCTTGAACACTATCCGCCAACCCTCAACCCTATACTTAAACCCTAAACCACAAACTCTCTATTAAACACCTAGAATACTGAGAGGGGGGTGAATTACTATTCACTAAGATTCATTAACTTCATCAATTTAAACATTAATTCAATGCATCACATTAAACTTGCAGTAATGGAAAGGAACATAAAAAGCACGTATCACATCAAAGAACACAAGAACACCATATTTTATGTGGAAAACCCAAAAAGGGAAAAACCACATTGAGGATTAGCTCACAATATATTATAACCGGTTATAATGTTTGATACAAAATGGTGGACTCACTGTCCAAAAAGAGAAAGGCTCACTATCAGTGGCTCACTACCTAGAATAGAAAGAGATAGAAGAAAGGGTGGCTCACTGTTAATGATGAACTGCTAACAATGCATTTGACATATGTTGAAGATATTGTTCCACTGAAGCTTAGAAAACTATCTTAACACACTTCATACTTCACCACAACTATAATTTTCACAGGTCTTTACACTAGATGTCGCACACACACTCTGCACACTCTTATTCACCACATTCACACAATGAATCAACTTTATATATATACTGCAACAACCCAAAACATCAATTAGGTTAGCCTAATTAGATGTATTGTGCAACCTCATAACTTGTTAGCCCAAAATACCAACACACATGCCTTGCAAAAAAAACCAAAATGTGTACACATTAAAATAGGTCAACATGACCGATAATCACTACTATGATACTGCTCCATACATAACTCAACTCTGCACAACCCCAAAATACTTAGGTCAACACCATATAGCAAAAGTAATGAAATAACAATAGAATGAGCCAATTTTTCACTCATAACTCATCACTAGACCATAAAAACACTTGCCCTTTGTCATTGATGGCAACATTCTCTCAAAATTCTTAAACAAATCAAACTTCCCCCCCTTTGACATCAATGGAAAAGGGATCAAAGTATCAGACTTCTTAGATTACACCAAATAATCCAAATATTTTCCTTTTTGTAAATATATATGTATATACATGAGAATAACTCCTCCTTACCGCTTTACTTCTATACTCAACACTTCTCCAATAATTATATTAGGAGAACACCCCCTAAAAATGTTATTCAACAAAATTGATCAAAATTGTATTGCAACACTCTCTAATGCTTCTATAATACATTGTAATCAGGAAAGCTATTTATACAGAGCAAAAAAGTACACCTTAACTTGATGAGGGAAAAATAACTTGATTAGACACCTTCAATTTTGCAAGGTGTGCCTCCCAATATTTCTTTTCTATCCCCCACTCAATGAAGGAAAGTATAACACACTAACTTTTAAGCTTCAGATGGAGGTCTTCACCTTCATTTGGAAAACTGGGTATTGGATTATTTTACATCTTCTCAACATCAACCAAAATTCCAATTAGAGACATAAGTTTTGCACTTACCAGGTTTTTGAGCTAAAAATATTGCATTACTATATTTTATTTTTGTTCTTGCAGTTGGAAAATTTTCCCATGCATATTTTCAATAGCAGCCCTTGTTGCACCATCTGCATCATTGATTGGATCATAGACATTAGAGGCCTGAGCAATTTATGACTCTATTGAGTCCATCTAGTCTTTAATTCTCTTTTTTTAATTAGGTCATTTTAAACAATATTAAAATAGAATTTTAGCTTCTTCCACACAATTTTGAACATCTTTTAAGTTGCTTTGCAACTTACCATGTGAATCAAAACACTTGTCAGAAGCATCTACCAATATCTTGTTATTGATCTTCTTGGTAATTTCCTTTTCTATTTTTTCTTCTAGACCGATAGATTATTCCTTAAAGGAATCAAGTAGTAGCCTCAGTTGTTGCACAATGGATAGAGAATTGCTAACATTTTCTTTGGGGAAGCTAGCTTGCAACACTTTTACTGCTTCATTAATCATTTTAGCACTCTTTTGGTGTGTCTATAGCATCTCCTTGTAGAGGCATGAAAGGTGTCACCAAGTTGCAATTTATGTAGAGGAGACATTTTATCCATATCTACTTGTCCTTGCTACATAGGAATTTGTAATAATTTTGTTGAAACCACCAGTTTGAACTATAGCTACATGTCCAATAGACTTTTCAATGAATCTCCAAAAGCTCCAAAGGATTCATCGATTGTTTGAGCACTTCCTTCTTCCTTATTATCTTTCTCCTTCTCTCTACCATCTTCTACAATCTTCTCTTTCTTAGCAGCCTTTTCACCATCTAGAGGAGGCGATTTTTCATTCTTTTGTGCCTCATACTTCTTTTGGTTTTCATGTTTATCTTCTTCCTTATGCTTTGCATCTTTTTTAATGTTTGAATAGGGGAAAACTTGTCCTATTTTAGCTTTCTCTTTCTTCAAGGCATCTTGAATATCATCATTCTTCTCCTCTACAATATTTTCCACAATGGGAGGGGATTTTTCAGTTAACACATCTTCCTACCCAAGCTTATTAGTCATCTCTTCATCAAGAGGGATGCTATCTTTCATCATATTTTCTTGTCCAAGCTCAGGCTTGGGCACATGCTTAGATTGCTCATTAATAGGTTCATTGAATTTTGAAATAGTTGTATCATGCTACATTTTCTATTCATTATCTAGAGACATTCCCAATTATTTTACTAGGTCTACAACCTTCTACAGTGTCTCATTTTTAATCCTTTCAATGTCCTCTTCATCTCCATTCATCAGAGTGTTGAATCTTTTCTTTGTTCTAATTTTTTTATTGTAAAGTTTGGAAAGTTTTTTCTTGTCCTCAACTATAAGAGAAGAACCAATATTCTCCAATGCAAATGCTTTTATCTTCACATCTTTTAGTTAAAACATTCTTCAAGACATCAACCAATTGATCCTCAATCTTATCCAAGATAGTGTCAAATATTACCATATACTTAAATATGGATTCTTCAATGGTTGCCTTATCCTCTTCATTAGACTTTGGATACATTTTAGTTGTCTCTTTCAAGAGATCAAATTTTGAAATACTATTAAACAAAGCATCAAATTTCAAAGAGCTATGCTCCCTTATCAAAGGGGTCTTTTCTTTCTTCTTCCCCTTTCTTTTAGGAAATATATCTCCTCTTGACTTCTTTTCTCTTCTATGAATCTTGAAATATTTTTTTTCTCTTTCCACTTCTTCACTCTCAGTATCAATAATATCAAATTTTGTTCTTTTGGCATTAGTCTCTTTTGCGAAGGCTTGAGACTTTTTCTTCTTCCAGTTCAATTGAGGTCCTTCCTCTTATTCTTCTTCATGCTCATATATGATGTATTTCTTCCTTGTTTTATTTTATTTTCTTCTTCTCTTAGGAGCCTCTTGTTGCTTAGGGAAACTAAATCTAGCCTTCTTTGAACTCTCTATAAGCTTAGTTCTAGAGGGCTTCAAAATAATAAGAGAGGGGGTAGAGGTCCTAACTGACCTTCTCATGTTGGGAGAACCTTGCAAAGCCACATATGGGGATTTTTTTCTCCACAAAACCATTAGGTGGGTTCACAATCTCCTCCAACTGAGTTTTCATCTTCTCCACATTCTTCTTTATATACTTTTTTTTTATTGTAGGTGCACTTCACTAGATTTCTCTACATAAGTTCCAAACCTATCTATAGATGGATCTCTTAGTTTGCTTAACATAATCTTTGCTAGACCGACAAGCTCTTTTGTTGTAACTTCATATCCCAACTCAGGGATCCAAATAGTTCTAGGTACAACTAGTTCCATAATACAATTATCTGTGCTAACCATAAAATTGATGTCATTTTTATACTTCTCAACAACTTTTACCGGTATCCTCTCTCTTTATTGCATTTTTCCTTGAAATGACTTAAAGAAACCCCACAACATGAAATTTTGGGTTTTTAGCTTCCCTAACCTTCTTAAGCAGTCTGTAACTTGAATTGCAATAGGAATATTGTCCAAACACATAACATTCTTTATACCAAGAACTTCTCTAAGAAAGTAGAACAATAAGCATATAATTAGGGTACCATACTAAAAATGGTAATGAGATTCCTTGGTTTATTGAATATTCTCCATCAACTATTGTATCAAGAGTTTGTAAAAATAAATATCCAAACCTTCCTTCACCATCTAGCGAGCAGTGTGAATGGTAGAAGCCAACACAAATTTCTCTTTGTTTGCATAATAGATCTTATACCCATCATCATCGATGGATACTTAACCTTCAGATCATCAATTTTCTTCACCGTTAGGGCACACTTGTCAAATTCTACACTAGTGAGCTTCATTACCATCTCATTCTTCATAGCCTTCATTACTGGAATATGTCCATTTGAGCATGAACCAATAATTGCCTTTATTTATCGCTTGTTAATCATATGCGACATATCTAGCCACACAAACTTATCATTAATTCAACTGAGCACATACTTTACCCACTCATCCTCATGGTATAAATTTAGAAAGTTGTTCCATACATTCAACTTCTTCTTTGTCAAAATTCCAAATTCAGGTTTCAAATCAAAATCATCTCCTATCAATTCATTTACCCAATATTCTACAATCTTCATATGATCATATTATTCCATTTTTGTCTAAATTTAAATTTTCATATCCTCAGTGTGCATCACACCATATGGAACAATAAAAAATGCACCTTCTGGATCTATCTCCAAGGACTTAAAGGGATGTTTCTTGAACTTAGGTCTTATTTGTTCCAATAAATCAACTACTTGTGTAGTAAACATCTTTGAAACTTTAGAGAACTAGGGTATAGCAAGAAATTGTAAATACCTTTGGAATTCTTTATTGGTTGGGGTTTCACACAATGCACCAAATACTTCAAATCGCCTTTGCTCTGCTTCTCTTCTCTTCAAATACTCAATCAAAAATGACTTAATCATATGTGAAATCACATATAAACACTTTTCCAAAGACCTAAAATGTATTGATTGCAATGAAAAAGTTAGGTTGAAAACCTGATGGACCCTCTTTGTCTTGGCACAATCACCTTCAATCACTTCGCAAATATCTGCAATAAAATATTTCATTCTGAAGATCTCATCAACAAATTAAGTGTGTCATCCAACATTTGTACCAATGTTCTAAAGGCATCAACACCACATCCTTAGTGGGGGCTTAGGGGTTTTTAGTTAGAACTCCCCCTAAGCCAAAGCTCTTCAACTATTTTCCTAAGGAAACATTTGTTCCAAGAGCTAGCATAGACTCACCTTTCACTTCAGTCTCTTCTTTATTCTTCTAGGTCTTTTTCATTTCCTTCACTTCCAATGGATCAACCTTCTATTGTGAAACAAAGGGTTTCACATTCTTGTTTCTGCAATGCTTAGCAATGTGTCCTAATTTTTTGCAATTGTGGCATCAATCTTACTTCTTTCCATTCTAGATCTTCATCAAAACTCTTATGCCTAAATCCATTACATGTATAATAGCAACCATTCAAAGATTCAAACATCGTGCCATTAATGTAACCACTCATCATCTGATTTCAACATTTAGTAACTTTATGTTCAAATCTATTGTATGCAAAAAACTAACCAGAAAATGATTGAACATTCTAATTCATTCTACTTCTACACTCTACAACTCTATGTCTTGCAAGAATAGTAACCATTAAAATATGAATACTGTTGTGCAATAGGTTGTCTAATAGGAGGCCTTTTGAATTCTTCCTTCTGGTTTTAGACCTTTTTGACATTTTTCTTCTTGTCATTCTTCTTTTTAGTATTGCTTGGAGTTTGAATTACCTTTGAAATTTCTTCTTTCTTAAAACCTAATCCTTATTTGTCCTTAGAAGTCTTCTAATTTGAAATCATCTCATCAAGCATCATGGAGCTCTTTTTGAACTTGTCCTCTTGATTCTTTGATTTCTATAGATCTGATCTTAAAGTTACAATCTCTTGTTCAAGCTTTGAAAATTCTTCAAATTTTTCTTTTAGTTTGGCATTTAGGAAGTCTTCAACTCTTTTTCCTTCTTCAACTTGCACTTTCAAACTAGTGATAGTCTCATTTGATTGCTTGAGCTTCTCATTTGTTTCCTTGATTATTTCTATAGATTTCTTGAGTTTCTCTCTCAACTTCTTGATACACTCATATGCATCATTAAAATCCTTCTTTAGATCTATATTCTTATCTTTTTCTTTATCCAAATCATCAAGAGCTAACTTGAATTCTTCTTCCATGTCAACTTCATAATCTTCTTCAATAAACCCTTTAGGGATAATCTCTTTTAGAGGAATATGATACTTCCTTGTAGCCATTTTTTTAACCTACAAGATATACTAAGCAATGATCAAGCCAATTAAAGGAACCAAGCTCTTATACCAATTTTTGAACACCTGAAATATTGAGAGGGGGGTAAATCAGTATTCACTAAGATTCATTAACTTCATCAATTTAAACAATCATTCAATGCATCACATTAAACTTGTAATGGAAAGGAACATATAAAGCATGCATCACATCAAAGAACATAAGAACAAAAAATTTTACATGGAAAATCCAAAAAGGGAAAAACCAAAGTGAGGATTAGCTCACAATATATTATAACTGATTACAATATTTGATATTGAATGGTGGACTCGCTATCCATGACTTGCTATCAAAAAAGAGAAAGGCTCACTGCTAGTGGCTCACTTCTAAAGGGTTCATTGTCCATAATAGAAAGAGATAGAAGAAATGGTGGCTCACTACCAATTATGAACTCTTAATAATCATGCAACATATGCTGAAGATTCAGTTCCATTGAAGCTCAAAAAATTGACTTAATAAACTTCATACTTGAACACAACTATAATTTACACTTCTCTACACCAGATTTCGCATGCACACTGTGTACATGCTCATATTCACCACATTCACACAATGAATCAACCTTGTATATATACCTCAACAACCTAAAACATCAATTAGGTTAGCCTAATTAGATGTATTGTGCAACCTCATAACTTCTTGGCCTAAAATACCAAATCACATGCCTTACGAAAAGAACCAAAATGTATAACACATTAAAATAGGTTGGCATGACCTATAATCACTCCTATGATACTACTCTGTACTTAACTCAACCCCGCATGACCCAAAAATACTTAGGTCGGCACCAGATAGAAAAACTAGTGAAGTAATAACAAAATGAACTAGTTGTTCATTCACAACTCACCACGTGGACCAAAAAAACACTTTCCAGTTGGAATGTACACACTAATGACATTTGTAGACACTACCACAAATCCACATATCAATATATTCATCCGCGATGGAATGTAGAGCATTTTAACATACATTTTGTCACTGCAACTCTACTATTTCTAGAGCCAATGCTCTATCAACATTATCTTCAACTGCAAAAGAAATCAAGTCATGAAACTCTAGATTTAGACTCTTTCAACATGCATCACTATTACATCAGAATTGCATAACCAAATTCTTCATAGCAGAGCAAAGCGGACCTCAAAACTAGTTCACTGAACACTAAAACTGCACTCCAGGACTTAGGCAATTATCCAAACCATTTGGTTTTGTAGACACCTAAAAATGTCTTGAGTATATCACACACCTTTCACTTACACCATTTCTATATCGATTCACTTTTTTTCATTTATTTAATTAAATAATTTCAATTGCTTGACTAAATTCACCATTTTCCTCTATTAATTAAATAATTAATATTGTTTGATTAATTCCCCCTTTCACACTAATTTTCATCTAATTTGATTAAATAATGCAAGTTATTTAATTAAATCTCCTAAGTCTTCTCATTTGATTAAATAATATAAAAATTATTTAATTAAATGTCCTAAATCCCATTTTGATTATGTTGGGTGAATATTTTGTAATTTCCTTACTAATTACAAAATAGGAGTTTTAGCCACAACTATGATGAGAATGTTCTTTCCTCTTTGAAAGGGGAGGCTCCCTTCTCACTGCTTATTGGAATAAAAGTAAACTATGCTAAACTGAAAGTATTTACACTAGCTTTAACCATGTGGGGTGTGTTACATTCATCATTTCCTCTTCTTTCAAAAAATATGTTTACAATGTTCCATGGTAATATTCTGCAATGCTTTCCACTTCTAAATATCTACCTAAGTAGTAATCACTAATATTCTTGATTAAACATAAGAATAATCAAAGAGTACTAGTATAACTATATTATAAGTAACCAAAAGACATGCACAAAATCCCAAAGTCTTCTTGCTACCTTCTATGATAATTTTGTAGTAACAAATGATGCATGTTGTAGCACAAAGTCTATCAACCCACTTCACCAATAGATCCACACATAAAAGGAATAAATCCAAGCACAAAGTCTTGATAATATTACACCAAGAAACACTTACATCACAAAATTTCAAGTAATCAATATAACTCAAATTTTATATAAACTATCTTGAACATCCTTCCAATCATATGAATGAATCACCACTTATCCAATTAACAATAAGAGAAATAAAAAAGAACAACATAAGAACATTATCACTCATACAAACTTGATTCAAAATAAAGGTTGAAATCAAAATTTTCCTCCTTTTATTAATTGAATTTGATCATGCAATTTGAGCACAAAGTTTCAAAGTTGATTCACAACTTGGGTAGCACTTTGTTGCATAAGATTAAAAGGTACCAATTACAAATGAGCTCTCTCATATTTATAGAGGAGAGAAAAAGAGATAATCTAGGAAAGAAATAACTAATTTGACTTATTCAACATTGGAGTCCAAAATTATTAGAGGAATTCTCTATTTTTACATGTATTTGCAATTCTAAAAAAGACATGTAATTTGTCTTGAACTAACTACAAAAAGTAGGGAAAGATACTAAAAACTAAACTAAGGCAGAATCAACCTTCTGCAACATCCTTCATCAAGAAATCATCATGCCTTTTTAGGATAATTTAGACTTCATCATTGTATGGCTCTGAGGTATATTTGGTGATGGTAAGAACTCTTAGGATTGAATCCTTTACCATGTCACGAGCTTCATCATGTCTTCTCAAAAACACTCTCAAGTTCTCCAAAATCAATTGAAAATCCAACTTGTCCATTGCAGCCACTAAAAAGGCTTGGTCTTCAAATTCCCTTTAGACCATGTTGGTGAAATATTGAATAACCACATCAGAGGAAAGAAAATTTTGGTTATCATCAAGCACTTTACAAGGAAGTTCCACAACCCTATTAACAAGGTTCAAATCGTGATCTTCACTAACCTCTCGAACACTTTGCAAGTCCTCAATAAAATCCCTAATGTAATTTTTTTTATGTATCATGGCTTCTTTCACCTCTACAAATTTGTACCTATTGGGAATAATCCCAACTTCCACCAATGTCTCAATCTTGAGCTCTTTCATTTTCAGCCAATCTTGCAACCTATTCTTTTTTTATCCCTTCTCTTGAATGAAAGATTCTACAGTTTTATCTAATTTAGACCTCATCTCTTCAATTTTATCCATCTTTTCCATAGATGATCTCATGAGCTCAATACCTTGTGCCACCATTTGGTCAATAAAATCACCAATCACTCTATCTCTAGCGTACACCTTCTCCACATTTTTAATTATAGGATCTTCAAGGCCAATTACCACTGCCACAGGTTACATAGACTCAGAAGATTGGGTAATCTTCTAATACAGTTGTCAATTGTTCTATCTTTGCTTTGTAATGATCCTCTATGAGAGAGTTCAAGGTGGATTGAACATTTTCCTTCACACTCTCATAAGTAACCTTTCCTAGATCAACTCTTGTGACAGAGTAATCTATGATATCCACCTCTTCCAAGGTCTTGTTAGGGGGAGAGTGAGCTACCTCTACATACATGTTTCCTTCTTTATCAACCATTAACCTTGAGAGAGTCTTTTCCTTCTTTTTTTGGTTTTCACATATGTAAGTTGTGCAAAGTTGAAGTCATCCAGGGAGACATAGTTTCTTTCTATCTCTTTGGTGTTTGCAAAGAGAACCAAGGTGGAAGGGATGAATTCTCTTTTGGATTTGTGGCCATAATTGGATTTGACACTACTGCAAATCAACAAAATTAGTTGTTACAATAGGAGAGGTATTTATCAAAACAACATTAGGAATCTCCACATTTGTCACTTGTACTAACTTAGACATGTATTGTTCTAAGTCATACTGAGATGTGATGTCAAAGGATGGCGAGGATAGACTAGGAAAAGACATCAGTGATCCAGAAATATTGTCCAAACCATGTTTTGGTGTAGTGCCCCTCCAGTTGTTGCTACTATGTGTTTAGATTTTCTTATGATGTTTGACAGTATCTTATTATTATAGATCTTAATACCTTGTTATTATTTCATGATCGCTGACATTAGAGAGATGTTGATGTTATACTTTGATGTGATGATACTTTATGTGTTGCTTATGATTTATGTTATGCTTATGGATTAACATAGTTACTATTTGGGAATATTGATGTACATTTATATGATGATTTATGGATGCTTTATTCTTGTTAGTTTTGTGTGACTATATTGGTGAAGAGGACGAGATTACATCACTTGCATGTGAGTGCCCTATGATTTCATGATTTCTCTTCATAGTGTGTCTGATATGTTTATATGCATGTTAGACATTTGTCTTGTTTGTAGGATTGTAGGTACAGGACATCGTCTCCACCTGGCTTTACATGTTTGAGTGTGTCTATTTTCCCAACGATAATGTTGATAGGGAGATAGTAACAGGGTTCCCTTGTCAAACCACAAACCCAGTCACATTGTGTCATCAGTTCGTGGTTGGTTTGTTGTAGTGTCATGTCGTCTTTGGTTGTTTGATAATTTATCATCTTGCGAGTTTGTTTGTGAAAATTAATGTTTAAATATTTTAAATGTTAATTTATGTATTTTAGATTAAAGTTGTTAAAAGTTGTTATTTAATTTAATTCGTTTGGTAAGGTAATTTAATCTTTTGATTAAATTTATCTTATTAAGTGGATAAATTAATTAATTAAATTAAGCTTGTTGATTAAATTAATTAATTAATTAAAGTTGTTTTGATAAAGTGCATAGTTTAAATTATTTAAATTTATTTTGAAATTAAATTGTGATTTAAATACTAAAAAAGGGATATTTAATTAAATGCATTTGTTAATTTTAATTGTGCAAATTTAAATTAAGGAAAAAAAAGATATTTTAAAAGAATTGTTTTCATGTTTTGAATTTTGACTTAGAGTTTAAAAAAATGATCTTGAATTGAATGTTGAAGTTAGAACTAATGGCTCAATTTTGATTACATGCAAAATAAGTTGTAAATGCATAATGAAAATATCTTGGATTGAGAAGATATCTTATGAGACCAGTGTTAATTTTACGGGATTTGATTTGAGATTATTTCATGAAAAGAATATTGGGATTAATGGGAAGAAGAAAGATTTGTTTTTTTTTCATGGGAATGGATACAAGAATTTTGTGTGAAGTTTTTTGGTAAAAAAATTGAAAAGACTCTCAAGGAAGTTCTTGGCTGAAATTGTTTTAGCACATCTTCTGGAAGAGGAAATCTTTGGGAAAAACTTGGGAATTGAAATACAAAGGATCAAGTTTGATTCTTCATCAATTCAAACTTGAAGATCCATGTTCCTTATTTTATTTTGTTTATTTAATTTGTGTTTTAAAATATTGTCTATACAATTTTGTAGAAGCTTTATTTAGATACTGTGAAATTGAAAGTTTAGAAGATCTGTGTGTTTCATGGAGGTTTTGACTTAAAGTTTTGAAGGGATTTATGTTAAACCTTTTGTGAAATTTTGGATACCTCTGTAGAAGGAATTTTAAAATCTTAGATCCTCTATAGGGAAATGAATTTAAAACGATAGGAAATTTAAAAAAATAAAACAATATATAATTTAGAAAATTTCTGTAGGATTGAAAATGAAATCCTCTAATAAAATAGTAGATTTTACCTGTAGAAAAATTTATATTAAAAAAACAACAGAGATAGAGGGTCACTAAATTAATCATAACTTAAAATGTACGAACTTGGTATGGCTGATTTTTTTATGTTTTAAAAGACTTGGTGGCACACCTTCGATAAATATTTTAGAAAAACCCAGATCCGAAAACAGAAGTTATTGAAGTCGCAACATACTAGTTTTATGATTAGTATTGTTTGAATATGGTAAATTATTTTTAATTAATTAAATAATATATATTTATATATATGTATAATTATATGTATTATACATATTTAATTATATATATTTAAATATATTTATTTAATTGGCTATTTTGATATAATGGATGTTTTAAATATATATATTTATTTAAATATATTTTGATAATAGATGTATGCAAATGCATGAAATAGACTATTTATAGAATGTCATAATTTAAAAGAGAAAATTGAAATTTAAAGTAGATGTTTGATAATAAAATGATTTTATTAAAAAATTGATTTTAATTAGGTGCATGAAAATGCACAAATAGTTATTTTAAGATGAAATGATTTTAAAAGAGAAGTGAATATTATGTATTATTTGGTGTATGCAAAGAATGGATAGTTAAAATGGAATGAATTTTATAAAGAAATTGTTTTTATTGTTGTGTGTATTATTGTAAAATTAGAGTTAAACTATTAGTGTTAATTTTCGTATTGCTTGTAGATGAAATTAAATTAAGTTGATTTTATCATTAGACGAAATTGAGAAAAATTGAAGGAAAACAATTAGCTTTAGTTTCTTATTGAAAATATAAATGGAATTATGTATTATTTTGATTGTTTACATGCAATATGTAATTGCCTTATTTGGATTTAGAATATCATAATATTATATTTTATCTTGTACTTGAAATTGTTTTAAAGTTATGTTTCTCTCATTCTCGTTGTTGGGGAAAATTGAGTTATTGTTTATGTAAGACTTCTAGAGGTGTCTCCTTTGTGGTGGGGGTTGTATCTTGTGTTGGTTTGGCTTTTGAGTTTACTTGGGTAGTGCATGTGGATATAGTCAGTTTGAACACCCAGTTACCACAAACAGGATATGTGATATGGTGTGGATACCCGGTTACTATGAACGGGTTGTGTGACCTTATGTTTTAAGGTTGAGAAATGTTATCAACATTGTACACCTTTTTTACCCATAGTATTATGGATTTTAATTTTGTGTTGTCTGTAGGAGGGTGGCTCTATGTGGGGGTCTAGCGCACAAAGGGGCATCAGGGTAACTCACCTAGGGTTTAATCAAATGATAATTTAAAAGAATTAATGGGGAACTTTCACACTAATAAAGATAATGCACACCTCTCTCATGGTTCATGCGCTTGTTAAGGTTTGAGATGAGATGAGATGCATAGTTTGTATGAGGGTCCGACGGCCAGTAGAGGCAAGCCAGGGTAACCCAGGATGGGGGTCCGGTAGCCTAGGAAGGTTGAGTTAGGGTAACTCAGAAAATTACGTGTGACACTCTTCCTACGACAACAGTCAGTCAAACAGTTAGTGTGTGGTGTACAGATGATGTACTTGATCTTTGTTATCTGGAAGCAATGTAACCGTCTTGTAAGTTTTGTACTGATGTTGCTTAGAAATGTATTTTTCTGTGTTTAGAGGTTGTAGGTTTGGTCTTGGAAACTCTTTTACTATCTCCTAGCATGGAGGGAGTGGACCTTCGGGTACCACACAGTTGGGAGGAAACCGTGCTATTTCTTTCATTGGGTTCTCTCACCAGTGTTGCTATTCTTGGATAACTTTGTTCATGGGACAGGTTCCTATTTCTCTCATTCATGTTGGCGAGTATTTCTTGATGGAGAGCTCGTGTGTACCAGTGGAATTGTTTATTCTTTCATGTACTCTTTTGTAACAATTGTAACCATGTAAATTGTATCACTCCTCGAAGTGTAATCGAGGAGCACCTTTGTAATTTGTAATTTTAAATCTTGTGTTTAAACTATCTCATTTGTGAATGAGAATTGTATTGTAAAATGAAATGAATGTAAGATGTATGAAATAGTATCAAATCTTTGGTATCTTATATGTTGCAATTTAATGATGATGGATGTATGTACTTTATTTATGAGCATTAAATGCATGTGATGTTTAATTGTATTAGTTAGACTTGTACTTTGTTTAAGCATTGCCACGATTCTTAGAGAGTGTGGGTGCTAGTGTAGAATAACTCATATGTTTAATATCACTTTAAGAAAAAAAATGTTTTCTTTCATTTTAAATGTGTTACATTCTCTAGGGTTTCAGGGCAGGCATTACATTGGGAATTTAAAAAGTAGACCTTGTGGAAGGGGATGAATGTACAGATTGGACTGCTATAGTAGAAAGCACATTGACTATAACTACAGGGGTAACAGTAGTAGCAAGAATATCATAAATAGGTGAAGATTTGGAAGGAGGAGTGGATACAATAGTGGCAATGGGAGAAGAAGAAATAGGCTGTTCTTAAGGAATGTTCTCATGGGGAGAAACTTGCTCTTCCTCATGTCAACCCTCTTCTCCTTGCCTTTCCTCTTGGATAGACTCTTCTTGTCCTTCAATGGATGATACTTGTGTGGCTATTTTGATTTTCTTCTTATTACCTTTTACCACAAACGTGATCTTAGGTTTTGAAGGCCTACTAGAACTAGGAGCATCACTCTTGTTCTTTGTCCTTAATTTTGAATTTTTCCTTGTGGGATCTTGTGTTTCTTCCTCTGACCCAGTAAGAAATTGTTTTAACTAAATTCCTCTTTCTAGTAACCAAATATTGGTATTATAAAGAATAAACTCAAGGGTATGTGCAGGATCATCATGGAAAAAATAGGCCCTTAAGTGGCAAAAAATTCAGAAAAATCAGAATTAGGCAACTTGACGTAAAAAATTGAATAAGTTATCTATATTATTTCAAAAATATGTAAGAATAGAATATGTAGAAAATTGAATGGAGTTTCTAAACTACTAGGTTTATTTAAAAAAAAAATCTATTTGGTGAAAATTTGAAATTTCAATGCAGTAGTACTTAAATTTTAGGGAAAAAATAAGTAGGTGTCTGCCTGACCACCCTATTCACAATAAAATGATAATATTTTTTTATAAGAATTTATACATAAGTAGAGGATTCATGTCCCAATGTGATGCATATTTTTTTGTAATTTTTTTCCAAGTAAATAATTAATTATTATTTTTTTATTACAACTTTTAAAAAAATATAAAAAATCGTACATCTAACCACCTTAACTTGGTCAAAACTTCATGAAATTCATTTTTTTTTAAATCTTATAGTATTAAAAACATAGAATGTGGCACATATCTTGGATTCAAAAAATGTGATACCGTTTGAAAGCTATAGATGTTTTTCAATCAGCCTATCAATCAGGACTTTAGTCATAAATCAAATAGAAAATGAATAATAATTATTTATTAAATTCAAAGTAAAACATAATTTATATTGGTGGAAACCTGAGAATCTCCTTTAAAATCCCTTTTCATCTCATCAATTTTGGGTAAAAAAAAAGTCGTCAGCCACATACCCTACAAATACCCATCATATCGCCACTTTTTGGCCCATCATGATCTTGCACATACCCTCAAATATTTCTCTAATTTAAGTTACCTCCTTTTTGGACCAGTGAATAGGAGGAAGAGGAGATCCTACAATTTTTTTCTATATATAGGTAGGATCCAAGATATCACCATCATCTTCTGTGCCTTCAGGAATATCTTCCAAGTTTGATTCCCCAATCTATTGCAATGCTAGTCTACAGTAATCCATCCTTTTGATTTCTTCCTCTGTCCTGATATCAACCCATACATCTTCAATCTGATGCACATGTGAATAAGCTTTCTTGATTCGGTCTTTCATACCTTGGTAATTGAAATCAAGTCTCCTCTTGAACATTTCCAATGTTACATAGTACATTTCTGGCTCAACTTCCTTGGCCTTAGGAGAAGTTTGGATGGAGTAGCAATGAATTGCTAAGGGAAACTTGAATCCTAGCTTATGAGATTCCATATGCTTGCTATGGACATCAATTATTTTCCTACACAACTCCATCAAAAAAATATTATCATTGGGGTAGCGAGGAAGCATGTAGGGATAACCAGTAAAACAACAAACCCTCAAATATGTAAAGGTAGGAAATTGTAGATACAAACATCCATACTGATTCACAACCTACCAAGCTTCATTTGACACTCTCTTATTTTCCAATTCTAGATCAAAAGCACATAAGAACGAAGCAAAGAATGCATCATTCACCCTTCAAAAATGGTGAATTGTTTCCATTTATAGTAATCTATGGAAAGTATTTATGCACCTAAATCACTTTCTTATCTCCTTTTATTGCTAAAACAACGAAGTTCCTCATGGCTACATAGACATACACTAAGTAAGATTTCATGTAGAATTTTGATGTAGAATGCACCTTAGTTAACTAAGCATGAATAGCATCACTAATCTGTTGGCCCCATAAGATCTATTGCTCCCCCCTTATTATTATCTTTATGTAGAGATACATCCAATCTTCAAATGTAGATGAGGTAGGAAGACCTTGCACTCAACTGAGAAGAGTGATTAGATCATTAACATCCTCAATAAAATCAATGTGAGGGAAACTCTTGGGTCGCCTAGAAATTCCTAATTGAGGTGTCTTCAACCATTTACTATTAATTGCCCACTTTACAACATTTGGGTCCTTATCATACTCTTGTTGTGCATAGTCCTTGGTGATATCTATGTAGGAATCAATTTTAGGACATAAGAAAGGCCTTATCAAGGAATTTTGCATCTAGTCTCATGACTATGTTGTCTTTGGCATGTTTAACACTTCTAGCATTCCTATTATAATGTGATCCTACCCAAAGAATGAATTTTAGACTTTGGGCAGCTACAGGGAATACAACTACCATATGAATATTACTCTTAACAATCTGCCTCATGCCATTATTTAATGGTTGCTTCCTTGTTTGATCCAAAAATTTAGACATTGTCCACATGCCCAATTTTCATGTCCTTAACATCATCAACATTTGTTGAAACCACCATAGCTAGAAACACAACCTAATACTTATATTTCATGGATTTTTCTTTTCTAGGAGATAGATCCATCATTGGTGAGATACATGCAACTGATCAAGTACTTTCAAGAAGGAAAGCGTGAACTTCATGAAGTGTGTGCACAAGAAACTGCATGACAAATTTTTAGCATATTTGCAGTGTTAGGAAAAATTGTACATTGGAATTTGGAGTGAGGGGGAAAAAACTAAGTGATTGCATGTAAATTGGGGTTTAAGCATGATGGGTGTGAAAAACGGAGTGCGAGCAGAAAATTTGGCAAAGAGGAAAAAATTCCCATGTTAGATATTTTTTTGTTGTCTTTCTAGTTTGCTAAAATTAGCACCTCTACAAGTGGAATTCAAGTGCTTTGATGTTTGGGTGCTGAAAAATGGCACTATTGCAAATGAATTTGGATGTTTGCAAAATAGTTGCAAAGTCGTCAAAATTTAATGGCATTGCAAAGGGGAAGTTTATTTGATTTTTGCAAAGTCAGATAAATTCTCTGACTATGCAAGTGGATAGTTAAAATTGAGTGCAAGGTTGGAAAAAAAATTCAACCTTGCACATTGACAAAACATCTTTCCCTTTAGTGTTATGTTAGCAAAAATTTCCAATCATACATGAAAAAGCATGGCAACATTTTGCATCATCGACAAAAAAGGTCGACAATACAAATGACTTGGGAGTTCTAGATTTTGCACGAGAGGAGTTTTTTGATGCCTATGCAAAACAAATTAAATGGTTTCTAATTGTTTAATTAAATCCCTAAATTCTCTCCACTTGCACAATTAAGTAATTTTTCAATTATTTAATTGACTAATTTCTTCTAATCCTCTAAGCATTAAAAGAATATTCTCATAGAATATTCCTCCAATTCAAATTTAAATATTTCCCTCCACATGGAAATATCTCTAACATAGTTCCTAAAATTTAGGAATTGGTTCTCTCATGGATTTTAGACCATTGATCCAATCCTTGGTCCATGCCTCATAGATTATCAACCGTTTGATCCATCTTTGATTTATGTTCACCTATCTCATTTGATTTCATCCCTTGATTACCATTTTCCATCTTGACCATTGATCATGATTTCCAAATTCTATAAATAGCAGACTATTTTACAAAATAATTCATTCACAAGTCTTATGCAAACTTACTCCCTTGAATTGATTACTCAATTTTAATCAATTTGAGAGATTTTTTTGAATCACCCACCCTAATTCTCATCAATTTTCTTTGCAAAATAATTATTTTGTTTGAATTGAGCACTCCACATCCACTTTGAACATAATCCCACAATGGGATTGAGGTTTGCATCAATAGTTAGATTCTTTGCATTCTTGTTTTTTCTTTAAATGCTTTGAATTGAATCTAGTTATTGATTGATAAATGAATTTAATTAGAATTATGTAATTGGTTGATCATTTACTTATTTTTAAAGCTTGATTTGATACTAATTGGTTAATTTATTTTATACATTTATAGGTCTTCTTCAAACCAAAAATTTTACATCTTTGTCATGGCTTTCCATCAATGAAAACACCATATACTGTCATGCTCATCAATCTTCATCAATCTCCCCACTCAACAATCTCTCCACATCATCATGCTCATGTTTCCAACAATATCCTCAATGACAAAAAAATTCCAACAATTTCAACTCTTCACCCTATGCCTTATACCCTAAACCCTATACCCAATATCCTAAACCTTACACCCTCAACCCTCATCCCTATACCATATACCCTCAACCTTATACCCTAAACCATAAAAATTGTCCCTCAACACTATACTTAAACCCTAAACCATACACTCTCAACCCTTCACCCTATGCCTTATACCCTCAATCCCTATACCCTATACACTTAACCCTATACCCTCATCCCTAAACACTATGACTCAACCCTATACCTTAACCCAAAACCCTACACACTCAAACCTCATCCCTATACCCTATACCCTCAACCTTATACCCTAAATATTGAACATTTTCCCTCAACCTTATAGTACTTAAAGCCTAAACCATACACTCTCAACCGTTAACCCCATGCATTATACCCTCAACCCATACTCTAAACCCTATACCCAATATCTTAAACCCTAATCCCTATACCCTAAAGACTTAACCTTAGACATTCAACCCTATACATTATCCCTTAGTTGTAAAACCTCAACCCTCAACCATATACTTAAGACCTAATCCCTCAACACTCAACCCTATACCTTAAACACTAAACCCTATACCCTCAACCCTCATCCCTACACCTTATACCCTAAACCTTGAACATTGTCCCTCAACCTTATACTTAAAACCTAAATCATACACTCTCAAACCTTAACCATATTCCTTATACCTTCAACCCATACACTAAACCCTATGTCCAATATCCTAAACCCTAATCCCATACCCTATACACTTAACCTTAGACACTCAACCTTAACATTATCCCTCAACCCTGAACTCTCAATCTCAATAGGCTATACCCTATACTTAAGCCCTAGTCCCTCAAACCTCAACCCTATACCTTAAATCCTAAACCCTACACCCTCAACCCTCATCCCTATACCATATACCCTCAACCTTACACCCTAAACCATAAACATTATCCCTCAACCCTATACTTAAATCCTAAACCATGCACTCTCAACCCTTAACCATATGCCTTATGCCCTCAACTGATACCCTAAACCATATACCCAATATGCTAAACCCTAGTACCTATATTCTATAAACTTAACCTTAAAAACTAAACCCTAAACATTATCCCTCAATTGTAAAACCTAAACCCTATACCCTATGCCCTCAACCCTATACTTCAATCCTAATCCCTCAACCCTCAACCCTATATCTTAAACCCTAAACCCTAAACCCTACACCCTCATCCCTCATCCCTATACCCTATACCCTCAACCTTATACCCTAAACCCTAAACAGTTTCCCTCAGCACTATAATTATGTTCCCTAAGCCACACACTCTCAAACCTTCACCATATGCCTTATACCCTCAATCCTTATACCCTATACACTTAACTATATACCCTCATCCCTCAATACTATCCCTCAACCCTACACCTTGAACCCTAAACCCTACACCCTCAACCCTCATCCTTATACCCTATACCCTCAACCTTATACCCTAAACCTTAAACATTGTCCCTCAACCCTATACTTAAACCCTAAACCCTATTCTCTCAAACCTTAACCTTATGCCTTAAACCCTCAACCCATACCCTAAACCCTATACCCAATATCCTAAACCCTAATCCCTATACCCTACACCCTCAACTCTCATCCCTATACCCTATACCCTACACCTTATACCCTAAATCCTGAAAATTGTCCCTTAACCCTATACTTAAAACCTAAACCATACACTCTCAACCCTTAACCCTATGCTTTATACCCTCAATTTATAACCTCAATTCATACCCTAAACCCTATACCAAATATTTGAAACCCTAATCCCTATGCCCTATACACTTAACCTTAGAAAATCAACCATGAACATTATCCCTCAATCATAAACCCTCAACCCTATACCTTAAACCCTAAACCCTACACCCTCAACCCTCATCCTTATACCCTATACCCTCAACATTATACCCTAAACCTTGAAAATTATCCCTCAACACTATACTTAAATGTTAAACCATACACTCTCAACCCTTCACCCTATTCCTTATACCCTTAATCCCTATGCCCTTTACCCTCATCCCTCAACCCTCAATTATATACCTTAAACCCTAAACCCTACACCCTCAAACCTCATCCCTATACCCTATACCCTATACCCTCAACCTTATACCCTAAAACTTGAACATTGTCCCCCAACCCTATACTTAAAACCTAAACCATACACTCTCAACCGTTAACCCTATGCCTTATACCATCTACCCATACCCTAAACCCTATACCCAATATCCTAAACCCTAATCCATATACCCTATACACTTGACCTTATACACTCAACCGTAAACATTATCTCTCAATTGTAAACCATCAACCCTATACCTTAAACCCTAAACCATACACCCTTAGCCCTCATCCTTATATCCTATACCCTCAACCTTATACCCTAAACCCTAAATGTTATCCCTCAACCCTCAACCCTCAACCCTATACTTAAACCCTAAAACCTACACTCTCAACCCTTAACTCTATGCCTTATACCCTCAATCTATACCCTATACCTAATATCCTAAACCCTAATCACTATACTCTAGACACTTAATCTTATAAACTTAACCTTGAACATTATCCCTCAACTGTAAACCCTCAACCCTATACCCTCAACCCTATACTTAAACCCTACACCCTCAACCCTCATCCCTATACCATATCCCATCAACCTTATAACCTAAACTGTGAACATTATCCCTCAACCCTATACTTAAACCCTAAACCATACACTCTCAACCATTAACCCTATACCTTATACCCTCAACCCTATACCCAATATCCTGAGTGCTAATTCCTATACCCTATACACTTAACCTTATACCCTCAACCCTAAACATTATCCCTCAATTGTAAACCCTCAACCCTATACTTAAACCCTAAACCCTACATTCAACCTTATACCCTAAACCCTCAACTCTAATCCCAATACCATGAACCCTATACCCAATATCCTAAATCCTATTCCCTATGCCCTATACATTTAACCATATACCCTCAACCCTAAACATTATCCCTCAACCCTCAACCCTCATCCATATACCCTATACCCTCAACCTTACCCTAAACCATGAACATTATCCTTCAACCCTATACTCAAACCCTAAACCCTACACTCTCAACCCTTAACCTTATGCCTTTAACCCTGTACCCTAAACCCTAATTCCTATACCCTATACACTTAACCTTATACCCTTAGCCTTGAATATTATCCCTCAATTGTAAAATCTCAACCCTTAACCCCATACTTAAACCCTAAACCCTATATCAAATATCCTAAACCCTAATCCCTATACCTTATACTCTTAACCATATACCCTCAACTATGAATACTATCCCTCAACCCTCAACCCTATACCTTAAACCCTCAACCCTCATCCCTATATGCTAAAGCCTTAGCTTAATACACTAAACCCTATCCTCTAGAGCTTCAAGCTAACCATTTTGGTGTATAAATTTGACACACTTTTTAAAGCCACTTTGGGACCCCTCCTAATGGTGAATAACCACTCTAGGGAAATGGATGCCACAATATTTATACTAAATTAGAGGAATTTGAATCTAGCATATCCTCCCTTATTGATCCCATATATTTGATTTGGATTCTATTCTAGTGGTCAATTCTATTACATCCTTATATAAAGAGGAAATCTTCTCATCTAGTTCCTCTAGAATACATGAGAGGTTAAACCTAAAATAACAAATACAAAAATCCATACATACATCCATCCATCCATCCATCCATACATACATGCATACATACTTACTTACTTACTTACATGCATACAAACATATATACAAACATACATACATACAAACATACATTCATACATACAAACAAACAAACATAGAATATGAAAGTTAAAACAAGGCATAATGTGGGTGTGTTATAATGCACTCACATTTTTACCTACTTTGGGAATTCCCAATCCTTTGGCTTAGATTTTCCTTGGATTTCCAACCCAAAGGGTTGGACTGACTTTCCAACACCCAAAAACATGTTTTTCCAAATTCTAGAAAAAATCACATAATCTCAAGCCTGCTCCCCATCAAGTTTGCACGTGTTTCAAGGTCAAGTAAGAGAAACATTTGGGTAATGTTAAGCTCTATCTTAGATATTTAACCATGTAATGTTTTTCACATTTTGACTATGTTAAGGATTTCATCTTTAATTTCTTTTGTTGGTGTATCCATTTTTTATCAAAAACTAATGTTTGGTATTTTTTACTTTATTTTTTATCTGTTCATTGAAATTTTAAATAAATTACATTTTTAGAAAATAGAATCCATTCTATGTATATTAAAAAAAATCATTTTAATTAGTTTAAAAAAAAAATAGGGGGGAGCGCAGTCAAATTTCTATTTTTTAGGATGTGTCCACTTTGAAAATTAGTAAAAAGTCATATATTCATTAAAAATTATCAAAGAAATATAGGATAAAATACATGTTAGGTAATTTCTCATTGAATCTATTTTTAAAATACTAAAAAAAAGTTAACATTTTAGGGGGGCCACAACAGATGCTATGTTATATTTTTTTGAAAAAAATAAGACCAATTTGTGTGCCCCCCATTTTTTAAACCCTTTAATCTCTACCATTTTAAAAAAAATAGTAGTTTAGAAAGTAAATTCAGAGAACTACGACTTTTTTTGTTGCATCTTAAAATTTTGAGTGTAACTATCTTCAATTTCTCATCCAAGGTCAACATTTCATGATTTCAGAAAAAAGTGACCACTTAATACCTCTTTTTGGCCACCCATCTTTGTGAATTTACCCTATTATATATTTTAATGATCTAGGTTTTATTGCAAGTATATAATTGGACATTGTAATGATAGGAGAATACATTAAATGTTCATATTCAACATTATCTAAATATCTCCATTTGTATTGTGCTTATTTTGGGTGTTATATCTAATCTATTAGCTAGCTAGATGACTGTAAAATCCTTGCAATGATTTTTCAAGGTATATTTTTAGAATAATATAAAAATATTTGGTTTTATTAATGGATTATTGTGTTAGAAATTATTTTAATATTCTATAATTTTTTTCATTTATAAATTTGTATGTACATAGAATGTAGCTTATGCATAGGGTTTGAAGGTATAATCTTTAGTGAAATCTTCATTGATGTGTTACCAAGAAGATTCCAATAATTGCATCCTTTTTTGTTTAAAATTTGAGACTTTGTCACCTAGCTATATATAGGCACCCATCTATTTCATGTTCAACCTACTATTACAACAACACATCCAAAATAAATAGGTTTAAACATCATTATGCATTGAACTTTAGAATTTTTTAATTCATTTACATATCAATATGTGCATAACAAAATTAGGGGCTATCAAAAACATATCAAGATGACACTTCTTGTGGTATTTTATCTACTTTATAAAGGTGCAAAACCTTGAATGTTTCAAACCAACATACACATATGGGTGATCCCACAAAAGTTGGTTTACAATTATGGGAGATTTTGATTTTTGTTGAAATCACATACTTTTAGAAAATATAATTATTTAAGCCTTAAAAATTTCCATTTAAAGAATTCCAATTGAAGGGGGTTTAATCAAACTACCTTAGATCAAACCCCCTTGGATAGAACCCTGCTAGTTTTAAACTATACCTATAACGGAATCTCCTTTATACCTATCAAAATGTTGATAAAAAACCACTTTTGATTTTCCATTTGGGGGATAAAATGAACTCATTTAAAATTTATTTTTTGTAAGTATGTATTCCTTATTATAAGCTTCCCAAAAAGTAATATTTTAAATATATTTAATTTAACTATCATATTTATTTTTTATTTCTTGTGAATGTATGTTTTTCATTGAAAATGAAGCTCTATGTTCTGCATATGTGGACAAATAGAATATTATCAAAAAAAAATTGAAAAATATGAGTGCACCAGATATTGAAGTCCTTGATCCAAAAAAACAATAAAATTGAATTTTGATACATACAAAAAAAGTTACGTGTTATATGGTCTGCCTATGTCTAATTTGTAATTGTTTTGACTTTGAAACTTAATTAGGAAAAAATATTCAATAAAACACTATCTAACCAAGTGGAAGCACTAGATATCAAAGTTAAAAATTTAAATTCAAAATAATTAGAATTTTATCTTTCATGGAAAAAAATTATGCATTATACGGTGAGCGTCACTTTTTAAAAATGTTGCTTTCTGAAAAAAAAAAACTATTTTTCATGGGAGATAGAAAAAGAAGTGAAATATGATTCCAAAATTTTCGGAAAAAATATATTTAGAATCTACAAAAAAAATGTCATGAAACTCTAGTTTGCATCATCTTCAAATTCCTCACAGTTTAGCCACTATAGGTGCCTGAAAGTGAAGATTTAGTTAGAAAAGATTATTTCAGTGTCCAATTTGGCCAAAAATTGTAAACCACTATTGTGGGATCACCCAATATAGATTGAAAACCTAATAGAGTATACTATGAACTAGATGTAGTTTGTGTCAAGGTATACATTTACTTCATTGCAAGGATTTTGCAGTCATCTAGCTAGCTAATTGATTAGATATAACACCCAAAATGAGCACAATACAAATGAAGACATTTAGATAATTTTGAATATGAACATTTAATGTATTCTCCTATCAATAGGTACACAAAAAGGAGGATAAATTGATCAAAAATTGATTCCATTATCAAGACCAATTTTTATACCATGAAAACTAATTTAAATTTTTCAAATTGTATGATATTACTATGAATAGTATTCAGAATAATAATGATATTAATAAAAATAGTAAAAATCATAATTACACTACTATAAATTATAATGTTTAAATTAATAATATTTTTTTAAATAATAAGTTAATTGCAAATTGTTGGTGGAGCCCAAGATCACAAACTGCAGAAATAACCTTAATGAAGGTGAGAGAGAAATGGGGCCATTTCACTAAATAAGGAGTGTGTGCCATAGAAAAAAGGACCCTTTGCTTGAAATGGGATTAATTCATGATAAAATTGACTTAATAAGGTCTTAATCTAGTGTTGTGAGGCATTTTATGCATCTAAACTAGGTCTTGGACCCTTAATATGCATTTAACAATGTCTTGTAAAGGTGTTGTAAAGTCTTGTAAAGGACTTTCACACTTTTCTAGACTTAATAAAACTATTTATCCCTAATTCAACATTATAAAATATGTTTGATAACATTATTACATCAATCTAGAAGGTTCTTAACCTAAACTTAATAATAAATTAGTGTTGTAATGTGTCTTGCACATTCACATTGGTTCTTGTGCCTTCCTAGGCTATGTGGACCTCATTTTAGTGTTGTAAAGTGTATTTAATCACACTTTCACATTGATTTATGTGTCCCAAATCCTATTTCAAATTTACATCATCACTAATAGTCCCATGTTAACCCATATTGTGCATCCTGAGGCCTAAATTGATCAAATACCCAACAAGGTTGCATTTTAGACCTTATTTCTTTATCTCTTGGCATTTGAGCTATCAAATTGGCTCTTGTGCAACCCATTCACAATGCATGGAAAATTAGTCCCATCCAAGTGGGACCCATTCTCAATGAATGGTGAATTAGTCCCATCCAAGTGGGACCCATTCACCATGTGTGACGAATGAGTCCCATTTGGATCAATTTTGACCTTTGAGCAGGAAAAAAAGTGAAATTTGAGTTTAATTTTGCTTCATGTCAACCTGTGATGAGGAATGAATGAATAAAATAGGTGAATTTCCTATAAAAAGCACCTCTCTAAACTCATTTTTACATCCATTCATCCATTAACTCATTCATATAATTCATTCATCATCTATCTTCTATCTCAAGTCAAGCAAGTTAGGGCTTTCACATTGCAAATCATCAAGCTAGCTTCCTAAGACATTCAAGGGCAGATTCTACATGTTTTGTTGCAGAAATTCAAAGATCTATCATCATGGAAAGGTAATCTATTCCATATTGCATTTCATTCTATTATTTCATCATTTTGGTTTAATTACCTAAATGGGGTTTGACCAAGGCAAACCCCCATGCCCTAGCATTCACCATTTCTTCTTCTCTTCTTGTGTGTTTGCAGATTTAGGTCTATTGGAAGCTTGGAAATCATTGAAGATCAAGTTGAAATTTTTTTCAAGTCTTCTTCTCATTCAACAAGTCAAAATATCAATGAAATCTCATTTTCAGACCCGTAAATCAGAATTTCAGAAGCAGACACCTATAGGGAATCAAAGTGCAGATCAAAAGCTTCATAATCCACCTTTGAAAATTTAATTTAGAAATTCAAAAGTAGAATCATTTTCCATGGGTGGCGAATGAGTCCCACCCCAAGGTCAGTTTTTGGATTTTTACATTTTTAGATACCCTTTTGTCAGAAACGGGTTTTGGTACAGTTTGGCAGAACTAGGACTGATTCACCCAAAGTGGTGAATGATTCCCTTTAGGCCTGAAAATCAGCATCAACACTGTTTTAGAAGCAATTTCTAGTCCCCCTCAAGTTTCCAGGTGCACACTTCGAGTTTCATTCATTTTTGTTTAGCTTTGCATTCATTTCTAGTTCATTATTGCATTACACAATGTGTTTTCAAAAACCACTTGTTTCTTAGGTTTTTCATATTTAATCAATGAATCTTATCAATTAATTTCACTTACATCATTTCATTTAGCCTAATTAACATCACACATAACATAATTTGAATGAACCCATTAGTATTTTTGGCCCTACCTCTCTCCTTTTAGGTGAAAAACCCTAGAAGAGCTAGAGAAGTGCAAGGTGCCAAAAATCTATGGTTCATTTTGGTGAACTTTCTTTTTGAACATCTTATTTTCTAATTTTGCATCCATTTTCATGTTAATCCTAGCTTGCATTTAATTTTCATTAGAGTTGCATTGGTTAATTTGCATCTAGGGTTTCAATTTTTTGTATTAGAAAAAAGTACATTTAGCTTGCATTTTTGAATACAATTTCCTTAAAAATCTCTGAAATTCTACATCCCCATCTTTTTTTTTCATCTTACAACATTAAACACATTAGAAACACTTCAAAAAAAATGAAAATATTACAAAAAAACCAATACTGGGACTCATTCACCATACTGGGCGAATCAATCCTTGTCCAAATTTTTGACTGTATGTTCCTACATTAGAAACTTCATTTTTGTACTCCCTAAGCCCCTAGTATCATATAGTATAAGTCTGGAAAGTTTCTAGAACATTTTTTTATGCATTTAGCTCAAAAACATCATTTTAGATTACTCATTCTTCAAATCACTTCATTTGCACACATCCTTACATCTGAAAATACTTCCATTTCTATAATTTTACATAACATTGATAAAAGTACTTTTCAGTTTTGCATATACAATATTTCTATTCATAAAAATTTGAATTAGTTTGGTAAAAATACTTTTCATTCTTGCATATACATCGTTTACATTCTTAAGGTGTTGCATACATTGGATAAGAATGCTTTGTATCTTTGTATATACATTGTTCATATTGTTGAAACATTGCATAACATTGTTACGTGTGCTTTTCATTCTTATTCAAACAATGCTAGTACTTTACATATGTAGATATGTTAAGAATCACTTCCAATCCCCTCCCTATGAGAGTTTTTTAGTGAAAGAGACTACAACTTGGGCCATTCCTAACAATCATACTTGTTCTTCTCATAATATCTCTCCTCTTGGCGATGAAGATATTTTAGTAGAAGAATCAATTAATGAGAGTTTTGAGAATCCTAGTTGCTTCTCTCCTTTTACCTATCTTAGTGGACAACACATTCACAACCAACATAACACAACCTTAGATGATCATGACAAGAAAATTTGTTCTTCTTCTAGTATCTCTCCTAGTTGTGAAGTAGATACTTTGATGTTAGACAACACTATCGATGAAGGTCATTGATATTTTAGTTGTGCATCTTCACATAGGTAAACCCCTCTTGAAAAACAATCTTCAACCATTGATCATTCCCCTACTTGCGATGAATTCCTTTTAGAAGAACCAACCTATGAATGTCACAAACATTTGGCTTGTTGTTCTCCTAAAAACTCTCCTCCTAGGGAGAATATCATGGTGCAAAAACATATGAACATTGACACATATCCTTCAACCACTAAACCTTCCCTAGGTAAGGATACTCAAGTGCAATTAGAATCCTCTTCACCAACATATCATGCCAATCAAGAAATTTTTTTTGAAGTTATGACAACACAAGTGGGATATCCTTTAATTAGTGAGATTCCTAAGTCACCTTCCATTAGTGCAAAACACAAAAAATTCAAAGACGTCTTGAAATCCATGATGCAATCTACTCATAACAATGTTTTGAAGCCACTAAGTTGTAACTTAGTGACTCAAACATCTAGAGGACCACACAACACTTCTACACCATTACCTTTTCCTCAAAAAGTGCCGAGTGTTGAAGATCTTAAAAAGACTCCTGCTAATATATCTGTATGGGAGCTCATTCAAATTTCACCAATAGTCAAACTTCTCTCCCATGAAATATTGTAAATACAGAAGGAAGAGATCCAATCTTACATACGAATCATGTCACATCCTCCCCTTGTCCCATACTAGCCACCCAGTCAGAAATCATATTCCCTAAACATGAATTACCCCCACTTGAGATTCAACACAAAAATGATCCCTTGATGATAAAGGTGATCATTAATGAGACTCTAATTAGGCACACTCTCATTGACAATGGATCAAAAATTAATGTTTGTAGCATGGAGATCCTACACAAGCTTGGCATGCACAAAAAGGTCATTCAATTTAATGATGTTCATATTCGTGGCTTTCACAATGTTCATAGGCAACCACCTGGCATGATCACATTACCTATTGAGGTCAGACCTGTAGTGTTTCCTATCTCTATTCATATCATGAAAGGACCCCTTCCATACAATCTTATCCTAGGGAGACCATGGATTCATGCTATGAAAGGAGTCCCATCTACCCTTCATCATGTCATGAAATTTGAATACAACAACAAGATATACACGATTGATGCCGATGAGTGAAGCTATGCATCAACTAATCACAACACTTCCAACCCCCCTAATCCTTTCATTCCTAGATCAAAACTTGAACTGTATACAAGTTGGTCCTAACTCTTCACCTACAACAAAACTCTTTTGTGATACTTGGGGGTCGTTAGGTTCCACACCTCCTTTCCATAACATTTCCAAGATCTCACCCTCATGGTCCAAAGAGTCATATACAAATGATTCATTTTCAGACACAAGTTCTAGTAGTGATTGGAGTTTCACACCCATCTTTAAGGGAGGGTGTGCAATATCTCAATCCCAACCAACATAACCTTGTGTTCCATTCACTCAACTTAGTTCTACCAAATTACCTCATGGTGGTGATGGGGGAAATATACCTCCCATCCCTCATGAAGCAACAACACCTCACATTAAAAAGGATTTGTGTTCTTGTAAAGAAACCAATCCTTCTCACAAACACAAACCCCCTTCATCTCACTTGGAAGATTGTTATGGTATCAGTTACAACCTTCCTCCTACACATGGATGCAATACATACATGAACAAATCTGACATATCATACTTCTCTCCACTGTCATCCAAGACTTTGCACAACAATAACACTCAAACTTTCAAGGATTGCGGTGCTCTTCCTTGTGTGTCAACACCTAATTCTTCTACTTGATACTTCCTTTCATCCATTCCAGGCTCACCTTTTTCCTGCACTAAGTGGGGGAAAGGGTTTCGATAGCCTTGTCCTCGTATGTCACTTGTCGCTATCTCTTTTGACTATTCGTTAACCTTTCATGAACATATAAGAGCAAGCTTGGGATGTGGACGACATGTCTTCAGATTGATTCACATGTGACATACTCCCCTTCTCATGACCTCGCTCATCGGAAACATATGACTTGGCATAGGGCTTTTTGAGTAAGCTCTCAGGTCCTCTTCTTCTACTTTAAAGAAATTGCTCATAGTACGGGTGCTCACAACCACTTTAAAGTGGGGGCATACATCACCACTCACATTTCATTGTGTGATTTCTTTCTTCTTGTGATGTGTTCTTTTCTTAGTGGAGCCATTGGGCTTGATTCCTCCAAGCGCGTGATACTTCTTTTGACTTATCCTCTTTTGGAGACATTAAGCATGATGTTCCCTAAGATGAGACCTTGCACAAACTAAGAAAAATCCCTTTGAACATTCCTTACACTATTTTGCATTAACAATGTTTATGAGTGTCAAGCATATGAAGTTTTGCTTACTTCATGGAGCTCAAAACAACATCATCTCCTTTGTGGCACCTTATTAAAGTTATCAGGAGGTATAACTTTAATATGGTTGAGTGGGAAGCCCACCTAGCGGTATGACTTTTCCCCATAGCCACCTTTGTGTTTGTGAGTGCATACCAACTAGCATATGTATCTTACCTTTTTGGGCTTTCTCACCCCGTGGAAAACTAGAAGTTCAGTGGCCCCAAAGTGAGTATACTTTTGGGCTTTCTCAACCTGCAGACAATCAAAAGTTATGTGGCCCCAGAGTAAGTATACTTTTGGGTTTTCTCACCTGGCAGATAGCCAAGAGTTTCGTCGTCCCAGAGTGAGTTCACATTTCTTTTTCCAAACAAACAAGCCTAGATATGATCTACAACTAGTTAGACAAATGATCGAAGCTTGATCCACCTTTTCATTTTTGTCTTTCTTTATCTTTCCATTGCATGATTTTGTATCTTGATGATTTGACTTAGGATCTTGGATCCTATGGGCTTGCACAACCTCTTTGATCTTTTTCATTCTTGTTCATCTGCATTTGTACATTGGATCTCTCTTGAATGTCTACTTTAGTGTGAGTTTGAAGCAAGTTCATCCTCTCACTAAAGTGGGGGCTAAATGTGTCGTAGAAAAAAATACCCTTTGCTTGACATGGGATTAATTCATGATAAATGGACTTAATAAGGCCTTAATCTAGTGTTGTGAAGCATTTTATGCATCTACACTAGGTCTTGGACCCTTAATATGCATTTAACGATGTCTTGTAAAGGTGTTGTAAAGTCTTGTAAAGGAATTTCACGCTTTTCTAGACTTAATAAACCTATTTCTCCCTAATTCAACATTATTAAATATGTTTGATAATATTATTACATAAATCTAGAAGGTTCTTAACCTAAACTTAATGATAAATTAGTGTTGTAATATGTCTTGCACATTCACATTGGTTCTTGTGCCTTCCTAGGCTATGTGGACCTTATTTTAGTGTTGTAAAGTGTATTTAATCACACTTTCACATTGATTTATGTGTCCCAAGCCCTATTTGAAATTTACATCATCACTAATAGTCCCATGTTAACCCATATTGTGCATCCTGAGGCCTAAATTGATCAAATATCTGACAAGGTTGCATTTTAGACCTTATTTCCTTATCTCTTGGCATCTGAGCTGTCAAATTGGCCCCTGTGGGACCCATTGTCCATGCATGGAGAATTATTCCCATCCTATTCACCATGTGTGGAAAATGAGTCCCATTTGGCTCAATTTTAACCTTTGAGCGGGAAGAAAAGTGAAATTTGAGTTTAATTTTGCTTCATGTCGACCTGTGATGAGGTATTAACATGTAAAATAGGTGAATTTCCTATAAAATCACATCTCTAAAATCATTTTTACATCCATTCATCTATTAACTCATTCATCATCTATCTTCTATCTCAAGTCAAGCAAGTTAGGGCTTTCACATTGCAAATCATCAAGCTAGCTTCCTAAGAAATTCAAGGGAAAATTCTACATGTTTTTTTGAAGACTTTCAAAGATCTATCATCATGGAAAGTTAATATATTCCATATTGCATGTTTCATTCTATTCTTTCATTATTTTAGTTTAATTACCTAAACGGGGTTTGACCAAGGCAAACCCCCATGCCCTAACATTCACCATTTCTTCTTCTCTTCTTGTGTGTTTGTAGATTTAGGTCTATTGGAAGCTTGGAAATCATTGAAGATCAAGTTGAAAATTTTTTCAAGTCTTCTTCTCATTCAACAAGTCAAAATATCAATGAAATCTCATTTTCAGACCCATAAATCAGAGTTTCGAAAGCGGACACCTGTAGGGCATCAAAGTGCAGATCGGAGGCTTCAAAAGCCACCTTTGAAAATCCAGAAATTCAAAAGTGGACTCATTCTCCATGGGTGACAAATGTGTCCCAACCCAAGGTCATTTTTTGGATTTTTACATTTTTAGATACCCTTTTGTCAGAAACGGGTTCTGGTATAGTTTGGCAGAACTGGGACTGATTCGCCTAGAATGGTGAATGAGTCCCTCTAGGCCTGAAAATCAGCATTAGCAGTGTTTTAGAAGCAATTTTCAGTCCCCCTCAAGCTTTCAGGTGCACACTTCAAGTTTCATTCATTTTTGTTTAGCTTTGCATTCATTTCTAGTTCATTGTTGCATTACACAATGTGTTTTCAAACACCACTTGTTTCTTAGGTTTTGCATATTTAATCAATTAATCTTATCAATTATTTGCACTTAGATCATTTCATTTAGCCTAATTAACATCACATATAACATAATTTGAATGAACCCATTAGCATTTTTGGCCCTACCTCTCTCCTTTTAGGTGAAAAACCCTAGAAGAGCTAGAGAAGTGCAAGGTGCCAAAAATCTACGATTCAGAGTGAAAATAAATGAGATGAATAATTTACATAATGTACAGGATTTTAAAGCCATGAGAAAAGTGTCGTGTGGGAAAATTACCCACATGGGAAAAACCACCCAAGAGAAACTAAATGCAATAGCCTAAATAAACTTAAGCAAGTAAATGTAATTTACTCTAACACCCCCCTTAAGTGCAACTTAGGGAGAATGCAAATGAAAATATGAAGATGCAATATTAGTCTCGGCTACACAACCATGTGAAATGCTCATGAAGAGCAAGTTGGCTTTGATGCACAAAATGCACTACCATAAAGGAAACAAAAAATGCCCCAATCAGCAATAAATCACACCTTCAGACTCACAAACTAAGAAATTGGGCCTCAGAATAAAAAGCTACACTCAAATTGACTGCCTTTCAATGAGGAAAATCAACACGGGACTTCAATTACAAATTCACCAACAACAACAAATAGTAGAAATAGAGAAAATGAGGCAATTTTGAGATTTAGAAAATTTCAAATGTTGAAAAATAAATCAATCTCAATTACTCTGGTGAAAATTCTCAAGAAGGATTCACTGATAGCAGGCTTCGATACCATGTTGGTGGAGCCCAAGATCATAAATTGTAGAAATAACCTCCATAAAGGCAAGAGAGACACAAGGCCATTTCACCAAATAAGGAGTGAAAATAAATGAGATGAATAATTTACAAAATGTACGGGCTTTTAAAGCCATGAGAAAAGTGTTAGGTGGGAAAACTACCCACACGGGAAAATCCACCCAGGAGAAACTAAATGCAAAATTAAACTGAATGCAATAGCCTAAGTAAACTTAAGCGGATAAATGTAATTTACTCTAACACAAATTTATATGGAAACTTTCAAATAGTAGTTGAATATCCTTAAACTAACCAACATATGGTTGGTTTTTAGATCCTGTTGTTTTGTTTTGGTTAAGGTGGTAGTTCTGTAGTGAGGTGTTGGTCTATTTTTTACCCTTGCTATTTTGTGGTTGTAGTTTTGTTGGCCAATAAGCCTGCTTTTTCCTTTTGGTTGGGTTCAGGGGTCCTTTCCCCTGCTTTTGTTATCAAAAATAATATTAAACACAATACAAAATATGACATTATTATCAAATGATTTCCTTCAAGAAGTGCCTCAAAAGAGATCTAAAATATTTAAATTAAAATTATTATAATTATATCCAATTACTTGTTACTTCTATCTCTACTTATGCAAATCTAAATCCTTTTTATTAAATCTATTTATTTTAATATAAATATAAAATCCTTGCCGCATTAAAAAATAAATTGTTAAGATGGAAGAAGATGGTTATAAACTATATTTTGAATATAATGTTAATACATAAAAATAATAAATTTTTAAGATAGAAGAAAGATAATTATAAACAATCATTCTAATATTAGTAAAGTTTAAGATAGAAAAAAAAAATATAAGAATATGATTGATAATGTGAAGGAAAAAAGAGATTTACTAGAAAGTAATGAAAAACTACTCCACTATTTTATCAATGACTTGAAATTATTTTAAATTTTCTAAGATTAATTTATAAGAATTAACTTATCATTTTTCCTATCCCAACCATTTTATATCTTTCATGATTTAATATGTAAGCATCAAAATTTAAATTTTTACATCTACAAATTTGGCTATGAATTTGTCTATAATTTTATTTAAAAACAAAAATATTCAATCATTACATTAAAATTTGAAACCATTTATAACATATTTGTTGATAATGGCTTCTATTTCCATTTCAAATAAATGGAATTGTTGTAGGGGCATCCATGTTATCATCTTAAATCCATCAACCTTTCCCTTAGGAGGATGAAGGAAGAAAAAAGCATTTGATATGTTGATTCCATTCTCATTCCAATGCATAGGGCATACATTCACTGGACTTCCTAACCCGAAGTCAACTTCATTAAATCCCAACCACCTCCAATCAGTCATAAATGTATTAGATGGGTTACTTAAAATATCTAATGGAAATTGGTCCATGTCAATCATTGATCTAATATACTTGTTAGTTAGTGACATCTTTGTTTTCTTTATGATGTTCACTATATATGAAAGTGGTTGGTTCATGACATCATGGGCAGTAGCTTGTGTGCATGCAAAAACAATCCCATTTCCGTAGTATCCATTTGGTAGTGGATGATCAAATGATCCCCTCACATCTACTGCAAAGAAAAAGTTTACACTTTGAGTATGTGGAATTTCAAGTGCCTTGATCCTTGCTTGCCAAAACAAAGCTGCAACAATTTCAAATGTAGTGCAAATATCCATACATTCTTGCATAATTCCTTGTTTCATAGATTTTATTGTCTTCGAGTCTAAAATAAGAGACTTTTGAATTGATTCTTCATTTATTGGAGGTTTCCATAAGTGAGATGTACTCACGATTTTTTCTTCAATCAATTTTAAGTCTTGGACCAACAAGTTCCCCGGTTTAAGAAGCTCTCTATCCCATATTGGTTCAATAGAGGGCTTAACATGTCCCCTAGCCATCTCTCCAAGACCTTTGAGAAATTTTCTTACCCCTTGTCCATCACATACACTATGGTGGAAACTCGTTGCTACAACAAAACCTCCACATGTGAATCGATTTACCTATAGTAAAATTGATCAATGAAAAAAAGAATTATATTAATATAGATGAATAAGCTAAACATACTTTATCATTTTTATATATCATAAAAAGTACCTGAAGAACCATGGGATGAACGTCCTCAATAGCTGTATTCAAAGGGAACCTCGAAAGCAGCTGCTTAAATTCTGGCTTGAGGTAGTCCAGATCTCCCAAGACTGAGAGAGTGTTGTCTACAATGGCTTCCACAAAGAGAACGCCTTCCCCTGTGCACTCCACTTGAAGCTTCCCATTTTCTTTCTTTCTGAGTCTCCCAGCCAGAGGATAATAGTACACCAACACCTTCGACAGAGCCTCTCGGATTGTTCTGGCAGGATCTGCTAAAACATTTTCACATCCCTCGTACACAAGAAACATATTTATGGCCATTCTCGTTGCTGGCTGGTTATCAAGGTTGGAGAGATAGAGGGTGGATTGGGGTGAAGGCAGGCATGGTGGCACCAGACTACTCTTCACAATCTTCACATTAAACTCTGATAAGCCTGCCTTCCCCATTGCAATGGAAACCTTTTCTTAATACGGTTGATTAAGGAAATGGTGATGGTTGCAAGGAGGATTGCTGTGTAGTGTATATATAAACCCTGTAGAAGATTCCAGATCTGAAGATTTAGTGGAAACATCTGTTAGGTCTTGACTTGGGCCACTAGTGGGGTTTCCAGTAGCAGTATACGACGTTGTAGAAGTGGGTCCCATAATTAACCTTTTAGGTATACTGTTTTTATCGTTTTAGCTATAAACAATCATATCTGGTGTTGAATTGGGGGACTGCAACTTTCGTCTTCCTGGTCTGGTGTTATCTTATGGAAAGATCTGTTTGGTGTTGACTTGGGCATACGTTCATCTTCTTTCCATGTGCGTACTTCATTACATTGTTTAAAGTTCATCAAAGGTTTAATGATTAGTTTTAGAAGACTATTTTAATTATCTTCAATTTTCTTTTTCTTTGATAATATTTGATAAAGAAAGTAAATTTATATCTATGTATTAAGGAATTTTTTCTATAATTTTATTATTTTTTAGATTAGTTTTTTTTTAAATGTATGTTTAATATTTTATGAATTATTAATAAAATTGTTAGGGTATTTTTGTTTAATCTATTATAATTGAAGTAGTAGTTATTTATAAACATTTTATATACATTTATAAATCAGTCCAACAAAAAATAATATTAGATGTGGATTATTAATAATAAAAATATTTTAATTACATTAAATTGATTTAATAATCAATAGATACAACATTAGTTTTTTATTACATGAATTATTAATGTATAATCAACAAAAACCTCAAGTTAGAGCATTCCTATCATATTCATAATTATAATTGAAATAGTAGTTCCTTATATATTTTATATGACCTTAAATATAAATTGGTTCATACAAATAATAACTTAAGTGTATGTTACAAATAGTAGAAATATTTGTACTATATTAAATCAATACAATAATAATATTTTTGAATTTTTTTTTTAATATTTTATTTCAAGTTCTCCTTACTTTAATTAAATATTATTTCATTAAGCAACATAAAATTAATAATAAAAAAATTAAATTATAATTTTTTTTAGAATCCAAAAATGTCCTATATAAATATTATATTCTTATATTTAGACATAATTATAATATATGGCTCAATTAAATCAAAACCGAGTATTATTTGATTAACCATGTGAAAAGGTCAAAAAACTAGTATTTATTGCAACTATATTAAGCATTTAAATTTCTATGGATTAGTTTTCACTACTTGAACTATTCAAATGCTAGTTTATTTTCAAATTATGCAATATAAAAGCTTCAAAATAATTTTATGAGATGTGTCGTCCCTCCATGCAATAACAATACTTTATTTTATTTTATAAAATAATTTGCTTCAAGAACCATGGAATGAACTTCCTCCACATTGAAAGTCAATTTAAAAAGTACCCACCTAAATAATTGCTTGAGCTCTTATCCAATGATTGGTAGGTGGTTGTCTATTTCACATAAGTTCATAAAGATTAATTATGTGAACTTTGAATGGGCCCACAAGCCAAAAGCCTCCAAGACAATAGATCTATAAAATTAAATTTTTCATTTTTTTCAAGGAAAGGGACCTACAATGGGTAGGGGTCCAATGGTGGGTATAAAAGTAGGTCTAAGTGAGCTCCATAGTAGGTAGACTTAATATCCAATAAACTTGTACTTAATATCTAATTGCAAAACACTTTTATCCATAAAGTACACAAACTGACAAACCATGTGATACCACATGAGTGCACCAAGAATACACGACTTAGTGGCCCACTATCGGTCTCACCTTGTTTTTGGGCCTTTTTGGATACCTTGACAAAAATCATGTTGATGTGGCATCATATTTGATGATGTGGCCTTGAAACCAATTTTTATAAGTAGGGGACTTGCCAAATAAGTTGTTGTACAAATTTGGGAGTGATTTGAAATTTTTACATAAGACTTTAAGAAGCACAAAGTTAGGGTGGCCCACTATAGACCCCTCTCCCTTACCTTTTCTATTCCAAAAAATAATTTAAATGCAACTCCTATGAGATACTCCCAAAAAATTATTTAAAATTAATGTTCAAAATGGTACCATGTATGAGTTAGTAAAGAATTACACATATGAGTTGCTTGCATTACAATTTTTATTTACATGTAAAAAAGGAGTATTCCCATACATATATATATGAATAATTATTAAAAAATTATTCAAAAAAATTAAAAAGCCTAATTTTAAGAGTATTAAAATATAGAAACTAAATTATTTTTTGTTCTGAATTGATAAAATTTTCTTAAATTTTCTTATTATGCATAATGAATATTTGTTTCAAAAATTGATTTTATTACAAAAATTAAAATAAATATTAGTTTATATATATATATATAAAACAAAGATTTATTATTTAAAAAAAAATATATATATATATATATAACAAAGATTTATTATTTAAAAGTATTTATATTTGATTAAATAAAAGTAATATTAAGTTGGCTTTTAATTAAAATATCTATTTGTGAATCATGCATCATTCTTGTAAATAAAAGAAAATGGGAGTTAGATTAAAGGTAACCATTACATGAAGAAAGTGGGCCACAAACGCCACGACTAGAAATGGGAGCTTCCATGAAGGGCACACTTAATGTATTATAAGGAGGTTCAAGAAAAAGGGGAATTGTACTCTATTTTCACATCAAATTCTTGAAGAATATTGCAGGGGGAAGCAAGCAAGAAAGGATGTTGCATCAATCACCATCACGTGATTCAACAAAGAGGAAATAGATGGATACAGAGGAATACTTCCACGGTTTGGGTTTTAAAGGGAAATTTTGTTATAATAATGGTGGATTCATTGGTACTTAGACTTTTAGTCAATGCCAAGATTGGTCTGATTTCATCAACTTAAGAAATCTCGTTCATCTACCAAGTCGCATTTCCAACTTCAGTATCTGACAAAAATCCCTAATCCATTACTCTTTGATGGATGTCTATATGTTTTTCCAACATTCTTCCTTTTGTGTAAAACCTATGTATCTTGAAAAGCATTTAAAGATTTGAACATATTTATTTGAATTTTTTTGACACCTTCACAATGCTTCCATTTTTTGTAAACCTGCAATCATTGAGTTCCATGAGATGGAATTTATTTGAAGCATTCTGTCAAAAAGTTTGAGTGCCTTGGTTATGTTCTCTCTATGCATGTATGTTGACCAGAGCATTTACAACATTAAACATTTGACAAAATGATTTGTAAATTGAATTTATTAGTCATGCATTAGGTATATCACCTTAGAATTTAATAAAAGGGCAAGATGATTTGTAAATTATATTGAATTAGTCTTAGTCCTCAATTCAAGTTTTAATCATAATCAAACTTGAGATTATTATGACAATAATTTTACATTGGATCTTCGTTTTGGAGTTAAAACCTAATAATACTAAGGGATCAATAGAAATATTGAGTATAGGAAGATCTTGATCATAAAGGTATACTGAAGAGTATTCAATCACCTAATGTTTTTGTTAAATTTTTTGCAAACCAATTAGTTATTATGCTATTGCTCCCATGAACTAAAATGTGCATTCATTATTTATTCCTCCCTTCAAGTTTAGAAAACAATCAATTGGTTCATATTCTCGTAGTTGCATTTTAGTCTTAGGATGGACGATTTCTTATGTTATTTATAGTTGAATAGTATCACTTAATTGATTAATAGGTTGTATCAATCTAAACAATTCTCATCAAGTTCACTCATATCAATGATTTTCATATTGTTATTTCTCATATTTTAAGTTAGTGATTGATTGAGAATAATCTATGAGTATTTTCCTTGATAGAGATAATAGATGCTTTATTTTTTCTAATGTGGTATCTTAAAATCAACCCACAATAGGGTATAGTTACTGATTGACATTAATTTAGGACAAACTATGAATTGGTTTGATGTTCATACTATCTAAGTCCTGATATATTGGGAAACCTTTTAGTTTTATATAATCTTGGTTCAATCATAGTATTTAGCAAATAACATTACTACTTTGTTGGTATCAGTAAAATGTTAAATATTTATTGGCACAAAAGGTTAAAGAGTGTTTTCTTATTGTGATCTTTGTGTATGATTATTGTATGCAAGAGTGTTTTTTATTGTAATCATCTTGCATGTTATTTTTTATGAGTTTTTTCAGAAAGTTACCTTACAAGACAGGTCACGAATGTGGATATCAGGGAGGGTAGATTCTATTTTTCCATATCTACTTTTATTTTTTGTATACAACATTATTTTTGACCAAGCTTCTTTAGACCATTAAAATAGATGGGTTTAGTATATTATTGCTCTCCACCATATCCTAGTATCGATCATAGGATGTTGTAGACTAATTAGAAATGCATGTAGATATACTAGGCATGCACCAAATTCCATCTTGTATATCAATTTCTTTTTGCTAAGCATCTTGTGTAGAGTCGGTGGTTCTTCGTGTCAGGAAGAACTCTCAGTGAAAGTGTAAGATTTGTGGTTGGGTGGAAAAAGTGTCTGGACCATGTTCTCATCTACTGATTTATAGATGACTAGGTGATATTTGAAGGTGGTCAGAGACTTAAATATTAATATTGACTTGTTATTGGCATATATACTTCATGATTGGTCATCTTATGTGGATGATTCTTGAATATTTGTACAATATTGTATTTATTCATTGTATTGTTGTGACTTGTTGGCTTTGTTTGCCTAAGTCAATCCTTTGTATATTTGTCCTATGTAAGAATGTTATGTCAAGTTATGACATGACATGTAACAAGGATATTCCTCTTGATTCTTGTAATAAAATTATTTTCTTGCCATTAATGTTATTTAATTTTTTTATTTGAGATTCATACCTTACAAATTATCTTTCTCTACAATGCCTCCACAAGACCATTATCCTCATTTGACACAACCTATTCTCTTTCAAATCTTAGTTAGGTTTTAGTTGCATACAAAATAGGTTCTTTCCATCGAGGAAACATGGTGGGTAAGAGACAAGCAAGAAAAGTGGACTAAGTCTTAGTTGTTGGATCTTGGTAGATCTTTAACATTAGCACTACCTTGTTTTTGATATTTTTTAGTTTAATATGTGCTTGAATTCTCACCTTCCCAGAACCTCAACTTATTTTTCAAGGATCTATATACATTTATACCAATGTTACTATAGTTTAAGTGTCTACTTCACCTTTTCCTACAAAATCCTTTATTATGTGCATATTTTCCATTCATGTCACCTTGTTGAAGTTTCTTATTGTCAATTCACCAAGGATTAAGTATTTTCCCAAGGGTTTTGTACACAAAGCCATTTTCAATTTTGTTACCCTTCCCTAAAAATTTGAATTCCTTGCATTTAAGTGATTCTTAAGGTTTCATGGTTTTTAAATTATCATGTAATAACACAAAATTAAATGCTTTTGAAGATTTTAGTTGAATGTGTTCAATTTTCCTTTTCCTACAAAATCTTCATGCACTAGCTCAAGTCCTTTCTCACATGTGGGTGATCCCACAATAATGGGTTACACTTTTTGGCCAAACTTGATATTGAAATTAACATTTTTCACCAGATCTTCACTTTCTTCCACCTATAGCAGGTAAAGCATTAAGAATTTGAAGATGAATCAAACTAGTGATTTGTGATATTTTGTGTGTAGATTCTAATTATATTTTAAAAAAATTAAAAAATAAATTGTAAATCCTTTTATGTAATTTTTAATAACTTATTTTATTACTAAACAACATTTTAAAAAGTGATGTTTACTTCAGACCGCATAGCTATTTTATAGAAACCTGATACAATTCTAATTTTTAAAATACATATTTTTCACACCAATATCTAGTGCATGGATATTTTTTAATAATTTTTTGTTACATATTTTTTTTAATTAATTTTCAAAGTCAGAGTAATTATAATTTGGATAGAGGTGTACTTCGAACCACATAATATTTTTTTATATGCATTTGAATTAACTTATTCTTTTTTATTGAAATAAGGACATCAATACCTAGTGTACATGTATTTTTTAGAAAATTTATTCTCTATTTTCCTATTTTTTTGTATGTGTGAAACAAAGATCTTTACGTTCATTGAAAAACCTACATTCACAAGAAATAAAAAAATAATAATAATCAAATTAAATATATTTGAGATTATACTTTTTGCGAAGCTTATAATAAGGGCCACATACTTACAAAACATAAATCTTAAATGAATTCATTTGATCACCCAAAAGGTAAATCAAAAGTGGTTTTTTATTAGCATTTTGATAGGTGTAGAGGATACTCCATTATAGGTATGGTTTAAAACTGACAAGGTTCTATCCAAGGGGGTTTGATCAAACCCTCATTAATTAAAATCATTTAAATGAAAATTTTAAAGGATTAAATCATTATATTTTCCAAAAATATATGTGATTTCAGACAAAAATCAAGATGTCCTAGAAAGTGTAACCCATTATTGTGGCAACACCCCTATGTATTTTCCACTACTAGCATCTTGCTAGATTTGTTATTTCCATTGCACTAGGGTTCAAATATTTTCCAAATAATTTATAAGAAAAATAATTTATAATATTGTAACAATTGGGAATTGAATCACTATTATGATCAATCGATAAACTAGGATATTAGAACACCTTAAGATTATGTGATCAAATATAGTTATGTTTTCTCTATAATTAAATTGAGTAAGAATGAAGGAAGCTAATGAAATAGTACATAAGTCATAGTTACACATTACACATAAATTTACATGGGAAACCCTTATGGTAGAAAACCTAGTAGCAAAAAGATAACAACATTTGTACATAGGTAAAAACTACATCCAATACAATAGGTCTCTCTTATGGATTATCTCAATCAATAGATTACAACATATAGCCTCCAACCAAGCTTATCATAGCTTTAAGAAAGTAGAATTTGTCCAACCAAACTTTATTCCAACCATACAAGAATATTGATATAGTTTTCTTCATGAAATTTCAACTACCTAAATTTTTTATATTAAAGATAGTTTAAATTGTACATATGTCACAACTTATACAAAAAAATAGATCTGCATGATGCATCTATGCATATTTTCCTTATCTACTATTGTTTTTTATATTAAAAAATACCACAGTATGTGCTTGTAAAGCGACTAAGTATCTGGTGACTACTTCTAATTTGTTGTTGTCTACTTCTAAGTTACTAATTTACAAGGTATTACATGCATAAAAAAGACAATTTTTAGAAGTTCATGCTCTCACTATAATCATCTATGTCCCCCAATCCTATTATAGGACCAATATCAGATAGACCTTCATTAGACCTAACCTACTCAACAACAAATTTAGGTCCCTCATTGACATGATACTAAGTATTTCTCTTTGTCTTCATCTGGTAATTCTTTGCTATAACTTTTCAACAATTCTGACATCCCTTTTAGGAGTGGCATACTTTCATTTTTGTTGAAAAAAAAAGTGTCCCCTTATCAAGTATCTATGTTGTATTCACTCGAACAAATTCCATCTTCTAGCAGCTTCAGGAATTTATGCTTTGAGATTTCCATAGTAATGGTGACCTACATAGCAACATTGTAAAATATGATATTTTTATAAAACTCGATAAGCAATCTCATAATACCCTAAAAAATTTCCTCATTTCTCTTAATCCAAATTTACCATAGAATTTCATTAGTGAAAATTAACCAAAATAAATTGCATTCTTTATTTAGTCTATTTGCATTCCCAAATAAAATTTCAGTCCAAATAATGTTATCTTTCCATCCTTTAAGATCAAAGCAAAGTAAATTCCAAACTTCTTTTGCATAAAAGCAATAAAAAAAAGATTGGTTTTATAGTTTCAAGTTGTCTACAAGTGTTGCACATATCAACATCAGTATGGTTAACCTTATATGGTAGTTTTGAAGAATTAAAAGGAAATTAAAGCATGCTTTCTTTGGCTCAATAATATTAGACCAATTCTTTATAAATCTATTATGCCATTTTTTTATTAGTTAGAGAAAGGTTCCAAATCTAGTTAAGATAATCAAATACAAAAAAATTGTTACTTAATGTTTTATAAACAATTGTAGCATTTAATTTTTGAATTTTAGTACTATCTATCCATTTAAACTATTTAAAATGGTTAGTTTCTTGCTTGCACTCTTTGGGAAACTTAAGAACTATGCATGCTTCTCTAAGCATAGAATAAGTTCTCCAATTTGAAGGAGGAATATTAATTTAATTTCTTAAGGAGGTCCATGTTTTAATTTGGCCATTACTCAATATATCTTTGAATCACTTGATTCCTTTGGTAGCCCAGCTTTTGGGAAAGGATCCATGCATTAAGGCTAATGGCTTATTCTTGTGCTTTAGGTTCCACTAAATGGATATATTCTCAAAAACCTTATTATTCCCATAAATGACATCATTATTAATAACAAGTTCTCTGATCCAATCTCAATATTTCCATATGCTTTTGAAAAAATTAGACCCTACAAGAACCACTGGTGAAATGAAGAAAATCATGTTCCACCTTTTGGGAGATGGAACTAAAGGGGGATTAGGGTTCCTCCATCTATTTCATTCAAGTTTCATTAAAGGAAACCCTAGAGATCTCAATCTAGGGATGGAATTAGGGAAAGAGATCTGTAATAGGGTGTCCTACGGTGTGATTAAAGACAATAAGGAGGTTTTCCACCAAACAAAGGCTTGGAAAGAAGAAGATGCATGCAATGTACAAATCTAACTATGAAACCTAGGAAATTAAGAACCTGAAATCGAATTGATAAAAGAGAATGAAACAGAAAAGTACCTAGAAGAAAGATGTGATCAAAACAAGCTTTGAAATCCTAAAATTGTGACTTTTAATGCTCACTAGGACTCATACACCAAACTGGTTGATTTAATCCCAGTCTAGGGTTTCTTGGCAAGAACTGAAATCTCACAGTGACTGATCTGAATCTTTTGAAAACTACCAAAATTGTTGTACTGGGACTCATAAACACAAGGTGGTGATTTAGTCCTAGTATTAGGGTTTGGCTGAAACTATGGTATCCTCTAGTGATTTGTTGTAGCTACTCTCCTACTAGATCTCTGAGTCTGAAAGCTTAAATTCTAGCCTGTAGGTGACTTTCAATGAAGATGACAACCTTGTGACAACTTGACAACTTTCGTCAATCTTGCAACTTAGTCTTCAAAGGATCTTCAAGCTCCAAAACACCTAGATCTGTAATCACACATGTAGAGAGAGAGAGAGAAAAAAAACTTGTTGATTATTAGGGAATAGGGGTTTTCCTTGTTCAAACCTTGTTTAGGTAAATAAACTCTATGATGGGACAATGAAACGTGAACATGAAATATGAAACATGAACAATGATACCTTGAATGATGTCTTGAAATGTAAATATACAATCTAACATGAAGTGCCCATGAAGAATGTAGATCTTGATCTTGAATTAGATGTGGAACAATGCTTAACTTGGATCTTGAATGCTACATCACAACACTAGCTCAACAACATGCTTGATGCATTATGCCTTTGACATGATGTTGGATCTTGAATTTTTGTAATAAATGATGAAGAAATCTACCCTTGAATGCTCTTGAAATTCCCTTGAATACTCTTGAATTCTCTTGTGAAAGTTCTATTGATTGCTTATGAAGTTCTAGGATGAAGCTATGTGAAATAACCTTGTATTTATACTTATTTATGCCAAATTTCTCAAAATTACAACACTATAAGCCGACATTAGATCTAGGATAATAAAATCCTGCCAAGAATTTGATTCAAAATAGTTCTTGGTTAAAGCGGGACTCATACGCTAGCTGTGGCGTATGAGTCGTAGTAGCTAAAACTTGGGACACATATTTCTAGGAGTGTCTTTCTTAATGTGCAACTTGAAATCAGGTCCCAAGACCTAGGTGGGACTCATATTCCCAAGGTGGTGGATGAGTCTCAGATCACTAGATCTGGAACACATGACCCAAATCATTGAATTATGATTGGTTATTTGATAAGTGTTAGGATTATCCATGGAAATACGCAATTAATAAGGCTTGTGGATGCAAAATAGGACCAATCAAAGCATAAATTAGCCCAATTAATTAATAAAGCCCTAGATTAATGTGAAAGCATAAAGATAAAATTTACAACACAATAAATAAGGCACTTGATTAAGTCCATTTTATCATTAATTATTCCATCCCAAATCAAGTGTGAAAAAGGGTTAAACTTTTTTCTACACTATATTTAGCCCCCACTTTAGTGAGAGGAGGAACTTGCTTCAAACTCACACTAAAGTAGACATTCAAGAGGGGTCCAAGTGTACCACTACAGATGGTATAGGATAACAAATATCAAAGGAGGTGGTCAAACCCCTATGATCCAAGATCCTACTTCAAACCAACATAAGCACAAAGGGACACACACAAGGTGTATGATATGTAGCATCAAGATACACAAACATGAAATGCAAATGACTAAAAGAAAGAAAAATAAAAACAAGCAAAAACAAAAATAAAAAGAGGTGGATCAAGCCTCAACCATTTTTCCAACATGATGTGGATCAGATCTAAGTTGTTTGTCTAAAAAATGCATGCTCACTTTGAGGCAACGAAACTTTAGGCTGTCCGTTGGGTGAGTATCCAAAAAGGGGGTGGCTTCGTGAGAAAGTCATGCCTCTGTATCAACTTCTCACCATATAATGAGAATGGCATGCCCACATTTAGGCTTCTCATCATACTTACTGTAGTGTAGGAAAATGCATACCCTTGCATTTCCACACTTGTTTAGGCCCTCCTTGCTTTATTTATCCTTATTTATGTCTTAATCGGTCCTATTTTGCATCCAAAATCCTAAGAAATTGTATCTTTTTATGGCTAATCCCTAAAAACACCAAAGGAGAAATGATAATTTAATGATTCTAGTTGTGTGTCCCTAATTTTTGGGTTGAGACTAAGATGCCAGCTAGGGCGTCTTTGTCCCCTAAAGGTCTTGGGACCCCCTTTTCAAAGGCACCTTAATTGGGCCCCTTTTTGGAGTCTTTGCCCCAATTTTCATGCCTTAGGACTAAGACACCACCTAGGGCATCTTAGTCACCCTTAGGTTATTTTTGGGATTTAATTTCAAATCTTGGTGGTATTTAGCCTCCTTTAATTAATGATTTCATATGTCTGCTTGTTGTGGTGTAATTTTGAGATATTAAGCATAGATATGTATAAATACAAGGTTATTTCACTCATTTTATAATCCAAGTCATCAATAATTTTGTGAGAGAATTCCTAATAGCATAATTGAGTTCACAAGAGCATTCAAGAGTAGTTCATCAAGAATTTGGATCCATCATCAAGATTCAAGCATCATGTCAAAGATATTCTTGCATCATGTGTATTTTTTAGCTAACATTTGTGATGTAGGGTTTTGATTCAAGCAAGCAATTCAAGTCAAGATCTATCAAGCATTCAAGCATTTCAAGATCTACATTCAAGCTAGGCATCCTACACAAGTTTTTAGATTTCATAAAAAGGGTTTGGTGAGTTGCAACATAACACTTTGTTCATTCATCATTTCCCTTCATTATTTCATTTCATTCTAAGGTTTAATTACCAACAAGGGGTTTGACCAAGGAAAACCCCCATTTACTAACAATCAACAAGTTTTTCCTCTCTTGCATGTTTGTGTTTGCAAATTTAGGTTGAAGACTTGAAGATCATTTAGAGTGCAAAGTTGTAAAGTTGCATTGCAAAGTTGTCATCTTCATGGAAACTCACCTACAGGCTAGATCTGGAAGTTTCAGAACCTAAGATCCAAGAAGATGGAAGTGCATACATTGAACCTCAGGATCACATTCAAAGATTTTAGAAATTCAAGATGGGACTAAGTCGACAACAAGGGAATCTTAGTCATCCAAGTGGAATTTTTTAGAGATTCTTTCGGATTCTATTCCAACATCCGAAGATTCTGCATCTGCCCCAAAAATAGCAGCAGGACTAAGACAACACTAAGGGTGTCTTATTCCACCCTAGCATATTTTGACAACATTTTTACATTTTTACAATCCTCATCACATTTCCAGACTTCCCAAGTACACACATCCTAGCTTGTTGTTGCTTAATTTCATCATTTTCACTCATTATTTAGCTTGCATTACTAGGTTTTGTGAGTTGAATGTCAAATTTTATTTTCCAAGCTTTTTCTTCCAATGGTGAACCCCTCAAAGCCCAAAGAACCCCCTCCTAGGTCTTCCTTGTTGATAATTGACTCACCTTTGGGTTGATAGTCAATCCAATTTGGGATTCTAGAACATATTTGAATGACAATTGGAGAAGTGTGTTGTTCTATGACCTAGGCCATAAAGCATTCCCATTTCCCCTTTTGTTCACTTACCATACCAAAGTTATACCTCCTGATAAATTTGACAAGATGCCACACAACATGAACAATAGGATTCACAAGGCAAGCAGAACTTTGTATGCTTGACACCCATAAACGAGTAGGATGGATCCATAGGCAAGAAAAGTGTATTATGCAAGGTGGCCACATAATAGTTATATTAAATGCAAAATAGTGTAAGGTATTTTCAAAGGGATTTTGCTTAGTTCATATAAGGTCACTTCTTAGATAACATTGTGCTTAATGTCTCCAAGAGAGGACAACTCAAAGAAATATCACACTCTCAGAGGAAATCAAACCCAATGACAGCACCACTTGAAAATGATTCATCACAGGAAGAAAGAAAATTGCACAGTGAAACATGAGTGTGGATGTATTCCCCCACTTTAAAGTGGTTGCTAACACCATTGTTGTGAGAAATTTCTTTAAAGTAGAAGAAGACATGAGATCTTATCCTCCATAAATCCCTATGCCAAGTCATGTTCTTGAATGAAACTACATCATGGATAAGGGGTTGTCACCAAAATATAACTCAGTATGTCACATGCAAGCCAAATTAAGGCATGTCACTCACATTCCAAGCTTGCTCTTATATATGCACATGAAAAGAGGTCAACTAGCCAAAAGAGACAACAACAAGTGCCATACAAGGACAAGTCTACTTAACCCCGTTTCCCCCACTTAGTGCAGGAAAAGGATGCGCTGAGATTATTGATGAAAATTAGTATCAATTAAAGGAACTAGGTGCCTCAACACAAGGAAGAGCACCACAATCCTTAAGATTTTGAATTTTGTTACCTAAAGCCTTGCATTTATTAGTAGAATTACCATGAACTCTATGATATGCACAAAATGAATTCTTGTAGCAAGATTTCTTTCATGTTCTTGGAGGGAGGGATATCAAACGATCTTGGAGGAGTCTCGACAAGGTGCCCTCTTGATCAATAGTAGAAGGTGTTCCTTTATTTTATGACAAAGATATCTCTTGCTTAGTACAAGGTGTCATACTTACACAAGACTCTTTAGATTACAAGGTTTTGTTCTCTCCTTTATAGTAGGGTGTAAAATCTATCAAATTTGAATCATTAGTGTTTTGTGTGATGAAATTGATGTTAAGCAAATATTTCTCTGTTTCTTTCAAAGGACAATAATGAAGACCATTACTGTCTATCAGGTCAGGATGCACTAATGTTAAAGTTGGCTAAGAAGAATATTTTGTAAGAGTGTTGATATTAAGTGAAGGCTTGCTTGTTTCTTTCGAGGTACAATAACCAAGACCATTAGTTGTTCCTTGTGTGTTAGGCTCTATAGGGATATTGATACCTTGTTCTATAGCACTACATCCTTTTCCACTATACCCAAGTTGTTTCATCAGTTCATAACCTTTTCCATAAAGATTTTTCATTTATTTTGGATTCAGTGGTTGCTCATAATCAACTTCAACAAAGTTTGTTGTGTAATTTGTTGTCTTTTGTTCTAAAGTGGTTGAGGTGGATTCTTTCGAAGGTTCGTCTGAGTTTTGTGTTGACATCGTGTTGCTTTGTTATTTTCCCTTTTTAGATTCTTTGTTTATAATCTTGTATTCTCCCATGAATATTGTGAAATCTAAGGAACCCTAATCATCTTATAATAGCTTTGTGACTTCCTCAATATGTTGTTCATTGTCTTTCTATTGCACGGGTTCTACTTGTGTAGTTGGTTTCAATGTTTTCAAAGGATTCTCCTTATCTTTTTCGAGTTGTAAAACACCATAAGGCTCATGATCAACATCGAGTGTGTGCACTTCATTTTTGTAGACATCTTTATCTTTATGATGAAGGGTAGAAGGAACCACATGCATCTCATGAATCCATGGTCTTCCTAAAAGGAGGTTGTATGAAAGATCATTAGGCATAACATGGATCAGCGTTTGTAATGTTACCTTCTCGACTGTAATAGGTAATGTGATCACACCAAGTGGTCATTTTCCCATTTTGTCAAACCCACTAATAGATAAAGAGGCAAGTTGTATTTAGATTTTTTTTGCTTTAATCTTGTCCAAAAGGTTTATTCTACACACATTAAGGGTGAAACCATAGTCAACAAGGATCCTCTTTATCCCAATCCAATTATGTATAGCTATTATCATGAAAGCTTCATTTTGTTTTTTCACTTCTAGCAAGCATAACTCATCTTGATGGAAAGTAATGCCTAATTTGTTTGGTGTTATAGCTTTAATTTGGGCTACCACATCATTTGATTACACATTAGGGGGGGTAGGAACTTGTTGTAAGGCACTTTGAATCATGTTATGATAATGAGGGGAGGCTTGAATAAGGTCCCATAATGATATCTTAGCATGAGTACTTATTATTTAATTGTTCAACAAGATTATACTCCTTTTCATTGTGTAAAGGAAATCGAGGAGGATCAAGCAAGATAAGGTTAGGCAATGGGAGGGATTTTGAAGGTGTTTGTCTTGGTTACAGATTGTTTCTAGTGTTATATGTATGAGCAATGGTGTTGTAACTCAGTTGTTGTGACATATTATGCTTAGGTGGTTTGAGGATGAAGATGGGTTTGGTTTGAGTTTGAGGTTGGTTTGAAGGTGGGTAAAGGATAAGTTTGGGTTTTTTTTTAGTTTATGGTCATTGTGAGGGTGGGTAAGAATTAGAGGATTCTTAGGATGTCCCACAGTGTATTTAGGAGGTCCAATAATCAATGGGGATCTAACAGACACTTGTGTATTCATAACCTCAACAATTTTGGTTTGATGTTTTTCTAATGAATGAGAGTCTAGTGTTATCTTTTCACCATCATCCAAGGAAACTATATCACTAGTTTTAATGTTGTCATTTTCTTGCTCCATGATATCCTCCTTAGGAGGATATTTTTTAGAACTAAAAACTAGATGTTCATGACATTCAAAGGTTGGTTCTTCTAAAATGACTTCATCGCAAGTAAGGGAGTTATAAATGGTTTGATTGTCTTGTTTATCAATGATGGCATTCTCTTGTTCTACAAATTTTTCCCTAGGAGAAGAGATACAAATAAAACTCTCATTTTTTTGATCATCTAATACCAAAATATCTTCTTCACAACTAGGAGAAATAGTAGGAGAAGAAAAAGTATGATTGTCATGTTCATCTATGATTTCATTCTTGTTTTCTAGGGTCTCATTCTCTTGTGCCATAACTTTTGTACCCTAGTAGGAGAGCTTTTAGGGGAGGGGTAAACAAAAGGTTCATCACATTCTATCAAGTTATATTTTGTAAAGTAGCCTCATCACCAATAGGGGAGGCATCAAGAGAAGGAAAACTATGATTTTCATGCTTACGAATGATTGGATCCTTTTGTTCAAATAGGTCTTTCCAAATGTTAGGGACATCAGGAAGGATCGAGAAATAATGTTATAACTTTCAGTCATTGGATCTTTTAACACCAACATGTCCTCCTCACAAATGTGATTTTCATGATAGTTCTCAATTGTATCCTCTTTTACTAAAGCATTCTCATAAGTAGGGGAGGTGTTGGGAGAGGAATGTAGACTCAATAAAGTAGTGGTAATGATCTCATCTTCTTTTGTCATAATATCTTCCCAAGGGGGAGGAGGAGAAGGAAAAGTAAGACTTTCACAATTCTCAATGATTGCATCTTCTTTCATCAAGATACATTTGTCACTAATAGGAGAGGTATTGAGAGAAAAGAAAATGTGATTATCATGACTGTAGATGCTTGCATTTTCTTCTATCACATCATTCCCACAAATAGGAGAGATAAGAGGGGGTGTGGAATGAGGGAAGGTGTCAAAATTTTCACCCTCTTGCAAGAGACTCTCATAACTAGGAAATGTATTGAATGAATGACTAACATGCTTATTGACTAAATTTTTCTTTGAAAACTTGGAAAAGACAGATATGAACATTTGCGAAAAGTAATCTATACAAACTCAAAATGGAAAGAGACTTAAAATGAAACACAATGACCTAGAATGAAATGTGTAAATACAATTTTGGAATTAAGAAATGTACAAAATTAACCAAATTAAGTTAGATCTAATGAAATGAATGAAACAGAAACCCAACAAACTAAGATAGTTATCTAACAGCAGCAAACAAAAACACAAAAAATGATGTTTTCAATACTATAAATGACATTTTTAGGTTTGATTTGGGACTGATTTGCCAAAAGTGGCATATGAGTCCTAGTTAGGGTTTTTGAAGGGTTCAAATACTATAAAATACACAACACAAAATTCCTAAGAAGTAGGAAAAACATCCTATACAAGGACTAAATCGTCCAGAGGGGCGAATGAGTCTCAGATTAGGGATTTTGTACCAAATTTAGCAAATTCTAAGTTGTGTTTGAGGTTTCTAGTTTGTATGTTGTCTTTACTATTTTTAATTGTATAATTTCAATGAAATTGAATGATCTAAGATGCAAAAATGCAACCTGTATGCACTTTCACTAATGCAAGATTTAGAAGCCCTAAATGCAAATTAACTAATGCAAGACCTAATAAAAAGTTAATGTAAGCTGAATCTAGGACTAAAATGCACTCCAAATCAGAAATAAGGTGTCAAAATGTTAGGTTCACCAAAATAAAATGAAGAAAAATTTCTTCCACCTTTTGGGAGATGGAACTAAAGGGGGATTATGGTTCCTCCACCTATTTCCTTCAAGTTTCATTAAATGAAACCCTAGCTATCTCAATCTAGGGATGGAATTATGGAAAGAGATCTGCAATAGGGTGTCCTAGGGTGTGATTAAAGATAATAAGGGGGTTCACCACCAAGCAAAGGCTTGGAAAGGAGAAGATGGATGCAATGTGCTAATATAACCATGAAACCTAGGGAATTAAGAACCTGAAATCAAATTGATAAAAGAGAATGAAATAAAAAAAAGTACTTGGAAGAAAGGTGTGGTTAAAACAAGCTTTGAAATCTTGAAATTCTAACTTTTAATGCTCACTAGGACTCATATGCTAGACTACAAAATTTAGTCCCAATCTAGGGTTTTTGGGTAGGAACTAGAATCTCACAGTGACTGATTTGAATCTTCTAAAAATTGGCATAAGTGTTGTACTGGGACTCATATGCCCAAGGTGGTGATTTAGTCCCAATATTAGGGTTTGGATGAAACTTTGGTATCCTCTAGTGATCTGTTGTAGCTTCTCTCCTGCCAGATCTTCAAGTCTAAAATTTTAAATTTTGTCCTTTAGGTGACTTTCCATGAAGATGACAACCTTGTGACAACTTGAAAACTTTCCTCAATCTTGCAACTTAGTCTTCAAGGGATCTTCAAGCTCCAAAACACCTAGATCTACAATCACACATCTAGAGAGAGAAAAAAATTGTTGATTGTTAGGGAATAGGGGCTTTCCTTGGTCAAACCTTCTTTAGGTAATTAAACCTTATAATGAAACAATGAAACATGAACATGAAATATGAAACACATGAACAATGATACCTTGAATGTTGTCTTGAAATGTAAATCTACAATCTAACATGAAGTGGCCATGAAGAATGTAGATCTTGATCTTGAATTAGATGTGGAACAATGCTTAACTTGGATCTTGAATGCTACATCACAACACTAGCTCAACAACATGCTTGATGCATAATGTCTTTGACATGATGATGGATCTTGAATTGTTGTAATAAATGATGAATAAATCTTCCCTTGAATGCTCTTGAAATTCTCTTGAATACTCTTGAATTCTCTTGTGACGGTGCTCTTGATTGCTTATGAAGTTCTAGGATGAAATTATGTGAATTAACCTTGTATTCATACTTATTTATGCCAAATTTCCCAAAATTAAAACACTACAAGCTCACATCAAATCTAGGATAATAAAATCTCACCAAGAATTTGACTCAAAATAGGTCCTAGTTAAAGCGAGATTCATATGCCAGTTGTGGCGTATGAGTTCCAGTAGCTAAAACCTGCGACATAGATTTTTAGGAGTGTCTTGCTTAATGTGCAACTTGAAATCAGGTCCCAAAACCTAGGTGGGACTCATCCGCCCAAGGTGGTGTATGAGTCCCAGATCACAAGATCTAGAACACATGACCCAAATCATTGAATTATGATTGGTTATTTGATAGGTTTCAAGATTATCCATGGAAAGATGCAATTAATAAGGCTTGTGGATGCAAAATAGGACCAATTAAAGCATAAATAAGCCCAATTAATTAATAAATCCCTAGATTAATGTGAAAGTATAAAGATACACTTTACAACGCCCTAAATAAGGTAAAATTAAGTCCATTTTATTATTAATTATTCATCCCAAATCAAGTGTGAAAAAGGGTTACTTTTTTCTACACTACAACTAGAAAGGTACAAGCTACCAAGTCACTAAATGGAAGCATCTTCCAAGATTTGGCCTATTTGGGTACTGCAAGTTGGATATTGTTCCTTATCAGGAATTTCCATGGTGGGTACTACAAGTTAGATATTCTTCCTTATCAATACTTTCCATGGTGCATTCCCTTTCATGGCTTTTAGGATCCATTTGACAACAAGGGCCGCACCATGCATCTTGAGATCCTTGAAGCCTAGGCCCCCTTTTATTTTACCCAAACATCATTAGTCCCATTTTATAGTGTTGTTTTTTCTTACCTCTACCATCTAACCATAATAAGTTTATAATTCTTTTATGGATTGCATTCACTTGGTAGCTACTAAAAATCCACATTGAAGAGTAGTATAAACTATAAGAGGATAGAATCTTTTGGTAGACTTGTATTCTTCCATCCAGGGAGAGAAAATTTGTATTCCATTTATCTAGTTTTTCTCAATCTTTCCCTTTATCTACAACTGCATGTCCTTCAAACATGGGTTAACAACAAACAGAATACCAAGGTATCTTAATTGCTTAGTGGGAACCCCCCATTGGAACATATATTTCATAAACCAATTTGGGGGGTATCTTGTAACCCTAGTATAATAGATTTAGCATTTGAGAGTTTGGCTCCTTAGGCATCACAAAAATTTCTAAGTTTCATCATGATGGATTCCATATTATCCTCATCAAGTTCCAGGAATAAAGTTGTATCATCAACAAATTGTAGATTTAATAGAGCTTCCTTGTTAGGGAGGTAGATGCCCCTAACCTTAGGAGATGCAAAGGTCTCCCTTAGGAGGTATAAAATAGTACCTAATGAAATGAAAGATAGGGTAGGGGCAAGGGGGCACCACTTCCTTAATGACCTTTCAAATATAAATTATTTAGTTAAAGAGCCATTTATCTCAATCTGGCAAATATCATCCTTCATAAGAGTTCTAACCAAATGGAAAAAGCTACCAGGGAATCCAAATGCCTCCAAAGTCATGAGCAATAAATCCCATTATACTATATCATAAGCCTTTTCAAAGTCAAGAATAAACATGGTCACATTTTGATTGGATTGTTTGGCCCAATTCATGGCTTCCCAGTTGGTCAACAAGTTCTCTAGGATATATACCCCCTTTATAATATTTCTTGAGTATTACTAATGAATTCAAGGAGGATATCCACCAGCCTAGTGGCTAACACCTTGGCTAGGATTTTGTAAGAAACATTCAGAAGGGTGATGGGCCTCCAATTTTTGATGAGGGTTTTATCTCCTTTCAGGATCAACTTAATTACACCATTATTGATATTATGCCCGAGATTCCATTTTCGAATAACTTCTTTGTATAGTTGTAGTAAATCTTCACTGATTAAATCAATGTTATGCTTGTAGAATTCTATGTGATGTCCATCAATGTTGAGAGATTTATCATTATTTAAAACATTGATAGCACTCTTAATTTCCTCTAGAGTGATTTCCATATCTAGATTGTTGATTTGATCTTGTGATAGTTTTTTTGGGGATAAGCTACTTACATAAATTCCTTGCAATATAAGTGACCAAGCTCTTTCCCTCAGAGGTAAACAAGTTCTTATAGAAATTAAGGAATGAGCTTTTAATTTCCTCCTAGTCATGGATATTCCTGTTGTCTACCCAAATTTTGTCAATATTCTCTTTTACTTCCTTATTTTCTAAAGTCCTAAAGAAAAATTTAGATCCTTTGTCCCCATTTTTTAACCAATTCTATTTGGATCTTACCATCAAACCTTGAATTTTCTTGCATTACACTCTTCTCAAAGAGTCCTTGATTAGAGTCAATTCTTCATTTAGTGTCATATTAGAGGGGTCATTTTGAATATTTTTTTCAGCAGTTAAAAGCTTCTCATTAAGATTAGCCTCTACTTTTCTATTATCCATAGCTCTTTTCTTCCTTATGGTTTGAACAATCGTTTCCCATCCATTCACATTATGTTCCCATCTTTCAGTTATTGATCTATCTTTTAGCATCCATCTATTGATTTCTCTAAGAGTAAACATAGCATCATTATAGTCCTCATCCTTGAGGAGGCTAGTGTTGAGTTTGAATGAACTCTCTCTTTTCTACTCATTTTTATCTATAGTGTTCAACAAAAATTTTATAAGGATAGGATGGTGATCAAATAATGTATAAGGGTATACTTTAACGATACCTCCCTTTTCATCTTTTCCAAAGTTGAAATAATCTTTGTTAGCATAAAATCTATCTAGTATACAATAAATTTGTTATTACCTTTTTGGGAGTTACACCAAGCGTACCAAATGTCCTTATTATCTTTTTTGTTTCCACTTAAGGGGTCAAAAATATTGAGTTTATTTTTCAATTTTGACCAGAATTAGAGTTCATTGTCTTTTCATTCTAATTTCATTTCACAACTCTTATCTTCCTAATTCTCAACCATGTTAAAATCCCCTCTTTTATCTAGGGGATGTTGGGGAGGTTGCATATCCATTGACATAGTTCAATTCTACCCTTGTAGTCATTGGGTGCATAGATTGAATGTAAGCCAAACTTAAAGCCATCCTTTTCAATAACCATGCAACCCTTTGACAAGGTGAAGAGCCATTTTCCTTCACATATTGAGCCCATGTATTGGATAACAGTATGACAGATCCTCCTTTCCCTTTATCATGGTTGGTTACATATTGGATCAAGTCCTTCCAAATAAAATTAATATTGGTTTCAAGAGTAAATTTGGTGGCCTTTACTTCTTGTAGGAATACAAAATATTTCTTTTTTAGTAGGTTTAGAAACCTTCAGACACTGTATTTCGTATCTTGGTACTCAATTACCCTAACATCCCATGATGTACAGTGTAATCCCATATTGGTTGTTATTCATAAGTATACATGGATTTCCTAAAGATATTGAATCATTTAGGAAGACTATTTTCAACCTCTTTTCTTTTGGTGAACGAGTTAGGGGATTCTTTAGTTTTGTTCTTTATTTTGTATTTTGAAACACTCACATTCCCATTACCAACTAGAATTATTTTATCCTTTAAAAAAAAAAATTGAGTTGGGGGAGAGCTAGAAGAAGGGAGGTGCTTCCTTTCAAACTCTCCTACCTGTATTGCTCCTTTCCAATAGTTTTTGTAGGAGATTATGATTTTCCCACCTTATTATCCACATTTTGATAGAGATCTATATTGCACCTTATTAGGTTGTTGATCCCCTTTCTCATTGGAGGTGATTTTGGTGTTATTTTGCACATCCTTTTTTTGGTACATAAATAGTAATTCTATTGATCTCAAAAAATTGCTTACAATGTTCTACCACAGCGGTTTAGCATTCAGATCATGCATACCCACCCATATCCTGTTCATATCACCCAGATAAAAAAATAGAACTAAAGAGACACTTCCTCCCCCATAACATAGCAACCTGAAACTACCCATACACTTGTAGACATAAGCCCCTCCCCCACCATACATATCAAACCCTAACCCAACAAAAAAATAAAACCAAAATCATACGCCGTTGCAAACTTATCATGGAACCGAACCAACACCAGTGACAACCTCAAAAAGGAGCAACCTACTCCATTATTCAAATGCAAAACCTTCCTCTAGCAAAAATTCATGAAAATGACCCTTCCAGTCTTCCCCATGAGCCACCTCTAGGAATAGAAACACTTTCAAATATTCAGCATCCCTCAACACCTAAGCCTTGTGCTCCCTTAACGCTCGACCTTTTATACCCAAAAGGAAGGGATATCATTTCACATGAACATCTGAGAGAAATACCTATGACATATCTCACGGATGTGGAATTCCCACCTCGGGCTTAGCGATAATGATCACATCCTCCACCCTACCCAACAAGTCTGTCATAACCAAATTGCGAGCCATCAATAACACCATCACCTTTGAGACTTCTAGGTCCAGAAGAGATGCCATGAACCTGGAATAAATGTCCATAATTTTTTGATATCTCTCATACGGCACCATGAACTCCTTTCCCAGGATAAGCTCTGCAGTCCCCAACACCAACGGATCATTCTCGACGAACACCAATCATAGCTTGTTTTCTATAATCTTCCCAAGAAATGCCCAGAGTTTTCACATTGCATTCAGCCAAATGGGAGTC